>CACRXK020002036.1:0-46946 GCA_902702795.2 Paramuricea clavata | reverse complement strand
ATTTGCTTATTTGATAGGTAACAATAAAAAAGATGTGAATTAAAGTGCAGTTATAGGTGTCGACATTGTTTTTCAAAAGAATGCAACCATCTAGCATCCATCATCTAGGTATGAAATTAACACCGTACCCAGGGCTTCTGCGCTTGTGGTTTCAAATAAACGTCATTCTCGTACCCAGAGGATACCCTTTCGCCTGCGAACAGGCATGCTTCGCGTACGAGATCGAATGGACATCACTTTCAGTCTCTTGCTTCAGACTGCTCCAGATATAAATTTAAGAAACAGAAAACATTTTCTGTGTTTCTATAGAGACAGAGAGGTTCCCATGCCAAGGAAGTATCACTAGCGTAATTATCGAAACAGTGTATCGAAGACGGATTGTTGAAACTTAAGCATTAAATACTGGTAGAAATTCCCGTCCGTTTACTCATCTATTTGTGGTTGTGTATAATTTGTTTCGCTGCGTTATCCCAGCAACCATGGCAGCTTCTTCCAGTTCATTTATAGAACGCAAAAGGTAACGCAATGTGAAGAAAAACGATATGCTTCCTGCAATGACCATTCCTATGAATGGAATCAACTCCAAATATTATTCCATTGCTGCTCATGTTACTAAATAATATATTTATACATACATATATATATCCTTTATTGTAAATAGTTATCTATATGTTTTGTTAGTTGTCTATATTGTCAATTTTGTCAATTGGAACAGTTAGATTATTTCTATTTTCTTTTAATATTTGATTCCATAAGAGTCATAACAACACTTATATATAATAACTTTTGAACACACGCCCTTCATGGAAATCAATGTTTTTAATTGACGTAGTTAGCGTGTCAAAATAAAATCTATCTATCTATATGTTTTGGTCGCAACACTTCTGGCTAACTCCGTAACTGATTTGAACTGATGTGTTTCAATAATCTCCCTATATTTTCAATCCAACACGTCCAGTTCATCAGGTGTTGTGTTTTTGAGGCCAAATTGTCGGTACCGTGATTGTACCTTCAATAAGTGCAACCTCAATAGCACCTCCGACTCCAGAAACTGGAATTGCACCGGTTTCTGCTGAAACGGTTACCACAGCAAACGCTTGAGCTAGATTTGTTAGTTAGAAATAATGAAGGTATTATGTGATACTATTTTTTATTATTAGTAGTATAATATAAGAGAATATTAAGGACTTTCAAGAAACTCTCCCCATGTATTGAACAACCATTCGTCCAATAAACAAATGAAATGTCAATTTGACTTTTCTATATTTGTCCTTTGGACAAGATGTAACCTGCGATCAGGCTCTATTTTACAAATAATAGCCTGACACAATCCTTAATCCGATCGCTTTCCACCCACAGCAAAGTTTATATTTAGTATCCAATCAAAATATCGCAGGAGAAATTTAAATTTCAAACAACGACAACAACAATTTAATTATAGTTGTGATCACTATAAATATATCAACGAATATATATAATGTAATTAGCACCAGCCAATCAAATGACAGATTAGAAAATCTTTTGTCTCATAAACCAATCAGATTTACAACTGAAATACGGTTATAAAAGCATGGACTTTTGTTAAGATTTGTATCAGGCCTATTTATTTATTTATAGGCCTGATCGCAGGTAGACAAGATGCGTATAATTGGACATATATACAAATTTAAAACAGTCCTTACCTTTGAAAAACTTCGCCTTTCTCTTCGTCTTTCTCTTCAAGCGTTCTGGTATTAAATTTGATAAATATAGTGTTAAACACTCTCTTTGAAGAACGGGCGAGGTGTCGCTGATGCCTACAATTAGACGGTTGAAGTCCCATTTGTCTTTATGGTAGTTGCTAATCAGGAAGATTTCTTTCTCACTGGATATCAAATCTTTCACGTGTTGAATGTAATTTTGTCTAGTCTTTTCCAAAATGTCTGCTTCGTTAATTGGCTTTTCATCTTTAAGCCTGCCATCGTAATCGATCTTTGTGCGAATAAAAAAGTACGACTTGCCAATTGATTTCACTTTCGTTGCCAGTTCCAAGTCATTTTGTATAAAACGACCTGCAGTGAAAATAATGAAGGTATCGTAATCTTCGAAGCCAACTTTCTCGGAGTAGATAGGAAGATCAGGATAGTTCAGCGTACCGATGCCGGGTAAATGTACGAAACTAATTATCGAGTTGTTAGGATGAGGATATTCTGTTGGCTCAGTCGTTGCGTCAACCATGTCTACTTCTGCTGCACCAACATCGTCATCTTTAAGTCTAACCAAGAAAGTAAAGCACGATTTATAAATAAGAATTAATGCATATTTTGTATATATAGCAAGGATATATGTGCATAATTACATATCTGTTCTAGACCTTGTCACGAAATGTTGCTATATGTCCGCTCGCTCTGGCTTTGCATGGAAGAACTCCTCAGTCATGATCAAGAACATTAACATATGTGGGCAGAGCCTTTTCTATCGCCGTAGCCTCTGGAACAAGCTACCTCTCCAATTGCGGAAGGCATATATATATATAACGTGTCCGTTTTAACAGGCCAGCTAAAAACTTACTTATGTGAACCAGCATACTCGAACTCTTGTAGAAGGGTTTTGACTTCTCTAGATAGAAATTCGATTGTGGGAAATTTCACACTCGACAAATTCCATCCACAAAACCTATCTAGAATTAACTATATCCAATGTAGATGGTCACAATTTTGGTATTTACCAATGCTCAAACTCTTAGATTTTTTCCCTTGTGATTATTTTAAATTAATTCAAACTATGATTGTAAATAAGCTGCAAATTATAGTATTCTATTTTTGTTGGTTTTAACAGCAAAATTGTAAAGCGTAGCTATGAACAATAAACGCAACAGCAGTATATATAAATTGAATTATTATTAAACAAATGTAGGTTGGTGCAGCAAAACTTTTTCTACATATTGGATACACGTATTTGCAAAATGCCATCGCAAGTGCAATCAAGTTGAATCTGTGTATGAAACTTGGATAATCAACGTTCATTATAGTATAGAAAGTTTACTAGTGGGATGCTTCAGCAAAAAGATGTTAACCATTCTCGGGTTTAATTTTAAAAGTTATATTATTCTCGGTTTTCAACATCATTTTACTAATTCTTAAATTAAGAACAGATATTAGAGAGTTTCAGATTCTGACTTGCGCTACAGCTACCGTTGCCATAAAGCATTCAGATGCATTTATTCTACCCCATTAACTAATCAAATGCGTATTATTAGTAGAGGGCTATAAAGAAAGTAAAATATAAACCTCTCTGTTGTTGGTATCGGATCATATCCGAGGCTTAATGATTTGGAGTAAACGTGTTACACCATAATTGGAGACGGTGTACTTTCTAATCGGAGTTTGATTTAGGTAGCTAATCGTAAAAATATACTTTCCCGAAAATGGCTTGCGCGTATTCCCATGATATCGTCAAACAATGTCATGGTACTGCCCTCTGGCTATCTCGAAAAAAGAAATATCAAAACTTGTTACCCTCTTATTGCGTTGATAAATGCTGATTTTCCAGCTCCACTGTCTCCTGTTATGCCAAATCTTATTTTCACATCTTTCCATTCCTCGATTTTTTTCCTGAGAAATTCTCCAATGCCAGAAAGACAATTGTGTTTAATGTATGTTCTTGCCTTAGCAAAATATTGTTGGGTGAGATCACTTCTGTCTATAAAAATACATTTTGTCTGTTAATATAAATGGCTTTCGCGCGCTCTGATTGGCGGCTAGTTGACTAGTAAATCTGAGGTAATATTTACCACCTAAGTAGTAAATGTTTTTCAAAAAGAATGATTCGGCAAATTTGGTTTCAAATTGACAAAATATTGAAAAAATCGTCCCCAGAAAACGAAAGAAGCACACAATGCTGTATTTAATTAGAAAGATAGGATTCCTTTATTATTTTACTGTGTCAAACATATTCACGGACAATTTAAAACTTATTTAAAACTCCAAAACATTGACTTCAAACAAATAGCAAAAACCATCCCGACTAGCTGTACTGTTGGCAAAAACCTTGCCGTGATATTCTTTAAAATCCATTTTATTTTATATCCTATAGATTTCCTAATTTGTGCGATACTATTTCTTTTGCTATATCATGTTTTCATTGTGCTGTATGGTGTCCCGCCGCTGTGTTGTGTTTTCGAAGCTTGTAAAGTGAAAAGTGTTTAATATTAAAACTTTATTTCGAACCATATAGTTTTACATTTCAATTTACCAAATTTCTCAGCCATTTCCTGACAAAACTAATGCTAAACAGAAACGATTTTTAATTCTAAGTCTAGTGAAAGAGTTATTCCGTTATTGTGTTTATATTGTAAGCAGAAATCGAGAAAAACAACTTTGTAATAAAGCAATAAAGTCACACAAGAAGCCATTTTGAAAGCGTGTGCGTACAAGAAACACTGCAACACTATTAGTGACAGTCACCTTAAAAAGGCCGAAAACAGTTCTTTTTCTGAAATTTAATTGAACTGATATTCGGATATTTTGTTTTATTCATTAAAAATTTATACTAAAACAATTATTCGCCTCAGGCTCAGTGATTACGGTGAATATTCACCTCGACTTCGTCTCGGTAAATATTCACCGGTAATCACTTCGCCTTCGGCTAATAATAGAGATTCTGCTCCAGCCCACACGATTTGTACGCCTATTATTGTTGCATTGTTCTGGCCTAAAGTCTGCTTTCCAGCCATGCGTCGTTGATCGAAAGCAAACGCGCAGAAAAAATTTAAACTCTTCTCATTTCAGGCAAACACTAAATCGCACAGAATACTATGTACTTTCATTAATTTGATTATTTCATAGGTAACAATAAAAAAATGTGAATTGAAGTGCACTAGTGCAGTTAGGTGTCGACATTGTTTTTGAAGAGAATGCGACCAACTATCATCCATCATTGAGGTATCAAATGAACATCGTACCCAGGGCTTCTGCGCTTGTGGTTTCAAATAGACGTCATTCTCGTACCCAGAGGGAACCCTTTCGCCTACGAACAGGCATGCCTTGGGTACGAGATTGAATGGACATCGTTTCAGTCCCTTCCTATTGTTTTTGTTTGCGCGGTCTGCAGGGGGTGTGCCGAGATTTGAAATTAAACGAGACTTACCTGTAAGTTGAAGTTTGATTGGAATTCTGCGAGTCATCAACAGGGAGTGAAGGAGTTATACTAGAGAGTGCAGCGCATGCGCAAAACCAGTCTTAAGAGCCCAATTACCCAATGACAATTTTGTAATTTGGGTGGGTTTATTATTTGTAATAAAAAATGGGCGGGAGTACAACTCCTTCACTCCCTGTTGATGACTCGCAGAATTCCAATCAAACTTCAACTTACAGGTAAGTCTCGTTTAATTTCAAATTCTACTTCGTCGTCAACTCGGTCGTTCCGGAGTTGTACGAGATTTCAAAAAAGGTCATTGAGTAATTGTAGCGTGGGTAGCGATGAGAAACAGTGATACCCACTGTAAGTGCAATATTAAATGCACCAGCAAAAAACACAACGTTTTATTATATTTGTCACATAATAAATGCACAATGTAATATGAACAAGGAACTTTAAAGATTATAGGCACGTTAAATAGAGTTAACATGTTGAATCCAAAAAGCCTTTCCGAAATTAAAACTTGATTCCGTGGGCTTGTCATAGAAACGTTGAAACGTCTTTTCATTCGACCAACCAGCAGAGGACAAAATATCTTGGATATTATTATTACATCCTGCAAGATGGGATGATGAAGCCGTTCTGGTACTATGTCCCTTGAGTTTTGATATGTCAATGCCAGATGAACCAAGCACTGTTTTACACCAACGAGAGATTGTGTCTTTTGATACCGGACCATGAGGTTTTACATAGTTTATTAATAACTGCTGACTTTTCCGAAGGGCAGCTGTTCGTCTGATGTATTCTCGAATATGTGTTAAAACACATGCAGTTTGGTCTTGTGGGTATCCAAGAAATTCAAGTGGTTTAATATGTTTTCCTACTCGTGATTGTTTGATCTTGTTCGCAACAATGAACACACATTTTCCATCAGTTAGTTGCATATGTTCAAGAGACAGGCAGTTTATAGTCTGGCAACGTTGACCATTCAATAGACATAGTAGAAAGGTCAAATGTAGAGTGAGATCTTTTAGACTAAGCTCCAGTATAGGTGGCTGCTTGCGAAGATGATTAAGTACAACGCTTACATCCCAAATTGTCTGGTATCAGGGGAAAACATGGTTTCAACTCATACAACCATTTCATGAAACGTTTAACAACTGGTAAATGCCCAAATGACATATTTACATCATGCAACTGTAGAAGACTAGACAAGGCACTTCGTGCAGTATTAACAGAACTATAAGACATACCAGAGTCAGATAACTGCGCCAAAAAATCCACTGCAAATGTAACAGGCGGCGATATCATATCACACTTATACTTGCGCACAAAGTTCTTGCCATTTGATAATTTGAGATTGATACTGACTATGAGTACCTGCTCTCCAGGATGCCAATATAATTTTTATGGAGCTTTGGGACAATCCTTGGGCTTTAAGTTTCTCCCCGATAAGAGACAAATAAGAAGTTCCATCCTTCTGTGAAGTGGATGAATTTGATCGGGGGCTGACGGAAGTCTCTAATGCTTCGACAAGACATGTGGAATTGAGCATCCACTCAGTATCAACACTGATAAAATTTCGAGATGCATGGTCAGCGTCAACATTAGTGGGCAGCTGTGCGCCATATATCATTACGAAAACAAAATTCCCAAATTTTTGTGGCCATTAAATGACAGTTGTCACTGTGTACACTGCCCATATGGTTAATGACAGCTACTGCAGTGGTGTTATCAACCAGGATTTGTACGTGTTTGGTAGTAATAGAAACCTTAAAACATTTCAACGCCAACAAAACAGCGTGTAATTCCAGGACATTAATATGGCATTTTGCCTCTACAGCTGTTCATTTACCCCCTGTTGATATTTCCCCCTTAACAGCACCCCAGCCTTTCAATGATGCATCTGAATATAAAACAACATCCACATGTGGGCATCTTATGGGATTGAAACTGGTATCAATATGATTTAACCACCAGTCAAGTTCATACTTAGCATTTTGCGATAGAGACATAAAGGCATCAAAATTTCCTTTACATGATTTAAGTGCAGCAATTTTTTCTTTTTCTAAATACTTGCAATAAAGTGCCCCATACATTATCACAGGGAGGCTGGCAATAAGACAGCCAATAAGTTTAGCAACCGAACGTATTTTTATATGAGTATTGACTCTATAGTCTGTTTGACCAGTTCTTTTATGTGTTTTATTTTCTCAGGTGTCAATCTTATCGTCATATAGATTGAGTTAATGACAAAACCTAGAAAAACAATCTCCTGTACTGGTATGAATGTTGACTTGTCTGGATGGGGTACAAGCCCAACATTGTCAAACACTTTTACTGTTTGTACTACATTAGCAATGCATTCCTTTTTTAAGTTCAAAATAAGACGTATACCACCATCCTTCTTAGGAACAGTGAATATTGGTGAAATAAATTCTATAGGAGCATTCTATAGGAGCAATAACATTATTTAATGCTCGATTGGGCCGGGGAGGGTAATGGCCCCTCCCCTGATGCGGTAAAAAATGAGGGCGTGATGTGCTTGCTGAATTATAATTTGCTGATGATCTTGGCTTTCAACTGGTAGAAATATGTGTTAAGTTATTAACAACCTTGCTTGTTGCTCTTAAGTCCTGTAACACTTTAGAGAGGTCATCACCAGAAAGTGATTTCTCTATTTTATTGTTACGAGAGCATGCTGGTTTGAATTCATTTGTCAGACTTGGTCGGATCTGGTCTCTTCGTTTGAACGAAAGTTCTTTATGAACATGCCCAATAAGAGCAATGCAGTCGATCAAGTTAGACATAACAGATTTCTAATCAGGAATTGATCGTTTCTCTCGACAGTCTAAAAGTGTCTTCAATGAGATAATTACAGCATTTGACACTCTGAGTAAGAGGTCTTGTAAGGTTGTCATCTTTATGTCTCGCTGCTTAGTTGTTGGGTTTAATTTTCCCCATATCTCCGGGTTAACACGTGGCACATAAAGTGCCTCACAATTTTTGGGTGTTTTGTACTTTTCAGAAAGTTGTTTCCTTTTTTCAAGGTTAAGATCCATCACAAACTTAGTATTCACTAGTTGTGAAAGTTTTTCAATAACTTGTGGTCCATGATCCTCAGTGGGACAGAGTGATTCACCTATTTTTGTCAGAAGACTGGTATTGTCTTCATCCTCACTCATTGACCCGGCAAAATCAGGGTCATGCTCATCCCCATGTACACTTAACCTGTCGTCATTTTGCTCACTTGTGTGTTGCTCATTGTCTGACTCTGAGACCGAATTTGTTGCTTCCTCTGAAGCACTGTTAGTTGCTTCCTCTGAAGCATTTGTAGTTGCTGTCTCTGCAGCTACATCTTGTAAGCCTACTTGAGGTTGTGTATCATTCGAGTCATATTTCTGACGTTTGCTCGAGCTGGCCGAAGCCGTGACACTACTGGTGTTAGCTCGTTTTTCGCCTTGGCGTTCGGCCACTAAAATGGACAATAACGCTGTTTGTGTAGACATAGTCTTCTGTAAAGACGACAAGAACTAATGAAAATCTGCCCTATCATGCTCAGGGTCTTTGTTTGCTTGTTCGGGTATATCTAAGTCGTCAGACTCGTCATAATCAAAACGACTTTCAAGGTCATTCGGGTCATCCGAATGAGCCGCCATGTTGCCTAAATAAACAGCATAAAAATAATCAAACCATGCAAAATACAAGACAAAATTGTGATACTTAGCTGAAACACTGCAACAGAAATAGATATTTATTTTGAGGATACACTACCAACGGTTAGAAATAGTAAAAATTTCCAAAAATCCTCTGGATGAAAAAACACGAGGCTGTTTTTTTCCGCGCAAACTGCACAAGTGGTTTTGCGCATGCGCTGCACTCTCTCGTACAACTCCGGAACGACCGAGTTGATGACGAATTATAATTATGTATTTTGATTTCGATTTAAAAAATAATACTATGATTTTATGAACTAAAACTTGATTAGTAATACGGTTTGGAAAAAATGATATTAATTAAATCTGGCTGCCTGCTAGGCTCAGATTCCAGCCGTTGTGTTCTCGCCACTCGCCCACTTAACGGCTGGGTCAATGGTTAATATTTCTTGTCTGTGACGTCAAGGTTAATATTTAAATTTATGCATATGTTTTGCATAATTTTGTATTTCTGTGCAATGTAAAATGGCGGCTGTCAGGAGCGAACAATTTTGTTTGGAAGAGGAAATAGCAAATTTTAACAACTTTGTGCATTCATCGATAACTTTTTTTGTAAAGGAAAACAAAATGGAAGCTTTTAAGTTCATTTGACAAAATGTTATTAAGTTCTAGTATGTTTTTAACGAAGAAAGGAACTGCAATGTACACGAGTCAATGAATAGTATATATCTAAATAGTAAAACAATAAACCCTACCAACAAAAGCAGGTGAATCTGAATAATTAACGTCTTATTTCAAACAAATAGTTTTTCAATGAATATTCTTTGAAGAGGAACATAAATTTAAGTAATTTAATGTTAATATTTGAGTTGTTTATAGACTATAGTTATACGTAATGCAATTTTACGCTTTGTGATTAATATCTAAATATTTTCTTTATGATCGATTTTGTTCGAGGGACAGTGAAGGAACTAAGTCTTTTATAGACCAAACAATAGTCTGTCAAGATATGATCATTATGATGGTCTGGAAGCCTGCAAACTTCAAAGCTACAAAATAAAAGACCTAGTGTTTGATGTTGAACTGTACCTTACTGTGCACCTTCATAGATTTGGTTAAACAGTCTTTAGATGTAGCAAGAATACTTGAAATTTAAAATGTTCTTGGCTTTATTTCGGTGTTGTATAAGTTGTCTGTACAAATGGAGGCCGGGTGTGCTCATCGACCCATATATGGTTCAGTGTATGACTGTTGACCAAGTCAGTAATCATTTGTAGCTACACACAGCAGTGAGGGGTATTATTGTGGTAATGGTGACAGGATATTGCCTTTCCAAATTGAAATATAATGATTTGATGAAATAACCCCCCACCTTACACCCCTTTGTCAATGTTAAGGGGGGTGCATCCCCATGGAAGTAAATATATCCAGGGATGGATCCAGCATGATCTGGTAGGGGGGTGCTCTGCCAGCTCTGGTGCAGAGTTGTGTCGGTCATGTGTGCCACCCGCCCATCAACTTGCTTCACTACTGCAAAGTCCTGCTTGACTACTGTATTTAAATTGTAATTGTTGTTCACATTTCGCTTATCATCATGTTATTACTCAAATTACTGTATGTCATTTTGTCTCTAATAATTTTTTGTTTTATCATGAAAAATAGCACCCCTCCCCCCCTGCACCCCCATCCCTGAATACATCTCTGCAGGAATGCAAGAAGAATTTGGCATCTTTTCCCCCATGAAAACTTAATCCCCCATGCCAGGATAATTTTGGTGTTTAACATTTTGATATTTTCTAACTAAAGTGTTACTGCAACAAATTTTCTGAACCCTTGTTTATTAGCTTAAATAAATATTCAATCTTTCAGAACTAGCAATTTATCATGCTTTGTCATTCTCAGTCTGGCTTTCATATGAACAGCCATTAAAAACACACATTGACATGACAACTATCCTTTTCTTAATACCAAACTGACAAGGTTTCCAAAACTCAGCCTGAGGGCTGAGAGCAAACATATTTGAGCTTGTTGAACAGACTAAATGCATATTTCACTGATGTCTGAATTTATAAAACATTGCATACTTTTATTCCATAAATCCTCTACTTAGGCTATCCAACAAGTCCCATTCTTTGCCCCAAATAACTATGTGCCCACATTTATTCAATTAGTATTCATGGTAAATCATATTGTCAATATATAAAATAATATTGAATTTATTGTGCTTGCCTGTAATTAGCAATATGAGCACACTGATATATCAGTTTCAGCACATTGATATATCAGTTTCAGTTCACAAATTACCTGCCCAGTCTAAAAATATTGTCAAATGGCCCAAACTAGCTTGTGGGAGATCTAACCATGCAAGCCTATTATTACCTAGCCATGGGCTCCATGAAAGGGCCTGTTTATAGAATCCCAGCTAGGCAGGATGAGGCAGTTTCCAAGATCCTGACTATCATATCAACTCGTGTTCAAAAATACATGTATATATTTGATGAACTCACTCATGAACATGTATAAACATGACATCCTAGCTGCCTGGCAAGGTTTCCCACTTTTCCACCTGACAGGATCATATAAACATGTCTTAATATTAATTAAAATAAGCCTTTTAAATACTGCAATATCCTACATACTAATATACTATATGTCACAAGACTTTGCAAAATAACATTTTCTACTTTCCTGGCAATATGTCAGACCAGTCCAATCATAAACACATCCAGGTTTATTGTAAATATAATTATAAATGTCCAACTGAATCAGCAGAAACAGGGAGGGTTTCAAAGGACTAGGCGGTAGGCCATCTAGCTAACTAAGCTAAAAAAAGAAAGGTTATTAATTTTGCTCAGCCACACGCAAAATATTCTTTGCCCTTTCATGACCAAGAATCCTGAATGAGATATATTATTTATAAACACAATATAAAAATATGCAACGGATTCGAAAAGACGAAAACATTCCAGCGACTATTATTCGTAGACAGCAAAAAAAGCATTTTGCCAATTTCCCCGCGTTTTTCCCCGTTTCCTGGGATACGAGCCCGCATCACGATTTATGAATAAGGTCTATATCACGGTTAATGAATCTGTTAATGATGTTTCACTGTTATTGCCCGGAGTTAATAATGTAAATGACCATTGTCACGGTTAATGAACATGTAAAAGAACAATCGCTAATCATCGCTAACGAATTCAAAGGTGTGAGTAGAAGTCGAAGCAGAACGAAACATTTCTTTTTATCGGGAATTTCTGAGGATGTTCACAAGGAACAAATCTTGTCTTATTTAAAAGTCGTAACGTAGAACCAGCAAATATCTCGATTTTTAAATAGCCGTCAAAAGGGAGCTATTTCAGCGAAGGTTAGTGTACCTTCCTCAGCTACCTCTGCAAGATCAGTCAGATATTATACTAGTGACAGAAACGTGGCTGACAGACGATGTGCCGGACGAATCAGTGAACATCAATGGTTTTAATTAACCTAACAAGGAAGGATAGAACGATAGGAAGAGGTGGTGGCGTTGCAATCTATGTTAAAGACTGAAACTGTACCTCTAAAAGTCCGGTCTGACCTGTCTAACGAAATCTTCGAATGCCTATGGATTATTTTGCGGCCGAAATGACTACCTCAATCGATATCAAGAATTGCGGTTGCATGCGTTTATATTCCTCCATCTATAGATCAGGAGAACTTGAACAGGTTTATGAGTACTTTTGTTATTGTTATGATATCTTGAAATCAGAAAGCCCAAATACGTTAATTAAAGCTGCTGGTGATTTTAACCCTGCAAGTAATAGCTTCAACACAGGGCCGAAGATACAGGGGGGGGGGGAGGTGACACCCCTCAGAAATTTATTCAGTCGGCAGGACTGCTAGTCAGTCGGTAGGACTGCTATTTGGGTTAAATATTTTCGCACAAAGGGCAAGATAGAGATTGTTGGTCCCGAAAAGAAAATTCTCGCCCGGGCTACCGTCAATCTCTCAGCTTCCCTATTCGTCAGTCGGTTGCAGGGCAGTAGAAAAAATGAGGTATATTTACAAAAATCTCGAATATTCTAGAAATTTTAGAAAAATGTTTTCGATAAATGGAGAGAATTTGTGATGTCCGGAAAATTTGTTTGATATTCCGAAAAATTTCGATATGTCCGGAAAAATTTTTGTACCCCTAACATTAATGGTACACTGACCGAAATTTTGTTGGCGAAAAATAATTTGTTGCCAAAAATAATTTGTTCCAAAAAAAGTTTTTTCAGGTACTGGTCGTTTGAAATGACCTTACACCCCCCCTGAGGAATTCCCTGGGGACGGCTCTCCTTCAGCACAAACATCATTAATAGACCGAATGCCACTTGAAACAAGTCATCAAAAAACCTACTAGAAATTCGGCAATTGTAGGACCTTATTTTGAAGAACATTCACAAATTCTACTAAGCCCCCTTGTATATATTAGCCCCAATTAGTACTTCAGACTACTGTACAATTATATGGTCATCACAAGAACAAATGAAGCACAAGCAAAAGTCAAAACGGATAAATGTAAGACCCCTGAAATCCTCGTCACTACAAGTCTTTGAGCAGTATATCAGTGAACATAACTGGTCACCCGTGTTGAATGCCTCTTGTATAAACGATAAAGTCAGCAGGTTTTTAGGAATAACAACAGAAATAGTCGATGCATTCTTCCCCCTAGAGTCAGTCGAAATCCAAGTTAACGACAAACCTTTTATAAATGGAAGAATTAAACAATTGATACAGAAACGAGATAAGACATACCAACTTGGAATAGTCGATCAATCTAAGCTATTGCGAAACTTAACCAAAACTCAAAGAAATGGGGTGGGGTGGGGGGAATGTAAAACGCATTGTTGGAAATAAAAGACAGAACTTTGACTTATCAGACCCTCTATCAAACGCCCCAATGAACGTTAGGCAAACATTCCAGTACATAAACAGTTTCTTCACGAGTTTGACTAAACAATATCCTAAAGTAAAAGATGAATGGTTATCATTCGGAATCCAAGATCCTTTACCACCAATTACGACTGAAAGTGTTGCAAAGAAGTTGTCCAACATAAACGTCAATAAAGCACCTGCCCTTTTGACCCAAATATGAAGATGATAAAGACATTCGCTGAACACTTCGCCGCGCCATTAGCTGATATCTACAACCAGTCGTTTAGATGCAAAACGTTTCCTGAAATATGGAAAATTTCCAATATATGCAGTGTCCCGAAATCAAGTCCATGTTCGTCAGTAGTAGAACTAAGGCCAATTACATTGACTAGCACTTTTTCCAAACTTCATGAATGATATGCTGTTGAGTGGATCCTAAATGATACTAATGACAAAATTAGTGAATCTCAATTTGGTGGCCTTGCTAGAATATCTGCTGTCCTTGCATTAATTTTCCAACTACACAAGTGGTATCTATCGATGGAGAATAATAAAAAAAATGTTCGAATTAGCCTACATTCCTCGATTTCCGAAAAGCCTTTCACTTAATTGACCACAACCAACTTTTTCAAAACTTTAATGACATTGGTATACACCCAGGCTTGATTGGATGGTTTGCATCGTATTTACCAGGACGATCGCAGACAACTTCACATCATGGTGTAAAATCCGAGTGAATGGAAATTAATCGTGTGTACCCCAGGGCAGAAAATTAGGACCAATTGTTTTCATTATAAAAATCTATCAACTCCCATCAGTTACAAATTAGGATTCGGCCGAAACAACCAACCAAAATTGTATGGATGAGGGAGAAACAACAATGTTTATGGACGACACGACCTTATCCGAAGTGATAGAAGTATCAGATCACACCTCCAGGACATCGATTGGAAAAACTGAAGAAAATGTCAACAATGTTGTTCTGTTTGCAAAACACGAAAAAAATGCAAAGAAATGATTCTCGGTTTCAGGAAGAATAAAACAACCTTCCAACCAATTAATATTGACGACCAACCTATTGCTCGGGTAAAGTCATATAAATTACTAGGAATGTGCCTGGATGATGATATGAAGTGGGCCGCAAATACTGAATTTATTATTAAAAATTAAGCAGCTTAAACGGCTCCACTTTTTAAAGATCCATAAGAATTATGGCGCGTGTAAAGATGATCTAAAGTCCTTAAAGTCCTTTTATTGCGCTGTTTTAAGGTCCATTCTTGAGTATGGAGCGCAAGTGTGGCATGGAAACCTCACCCAAGACCAGAGCAACAACATCGAAAGAATTCAAAAACGGGCGCTCAGGATTATCTGCCGTGGAAGGACTACAATGAAGCGTTAATAGAAAGTAAACTGATTCCACTAAAAGAATGAAGAAAGCGTCTCTGTATTGACCTTATCAGAAATATGGTTCAACCCACCCATAAACTACGTTAAGGGGCGGACCATTAGAAAAGTGATGTGGGGGTGGTCTATTTTCAACGTGCACGAATTTTTTTTCAAAATTTTTTGCTGTGTTGTTTATTATTTTTTTAAAATAATCCCTTGCTCGAATGGGTTTTTTTTTCCGGACTCAAAAATTTTTTCAGAACAAAAAAAGGTCGCAAAAATTTTTTTTCGGACTAATATCAGTTTAGTTAAGGTTTAAAACACATTTCCCCCCCAAAACTTCTTAAAACATGATTAAAACGCTTATTTTCCAAATTTGGGGGACACCCTTACACTGTACCTCTGATAGGCCCGGTCAACTTATAATTTTCCCTATTGAAAAGTCTCTGCACTTATCCCATACCTGTGTTAAAAGCGGCTTTCTGATTGGTTTAGAGCCGGTGAGCTTGTCGTCGAGCTCACCTGCTTTATGCCGAAATCACCTGCCTTTCGCCCGAACTCACCTGCTAAACTGCTTACGTTGCAATAACAATAACAAATATGGCGGACAAGATTTAGCCGATAAACCTAAACTTTAAAGAACTTTTTTCGGTGACTAACATACTGAGACTGAAGAAAAACCAAAGAAAAAATGCAGTAAAGGTAATGTAGACGTAGATAAAGAAGTATTTTCTTGCCCAGTGATTTTTTTGGCCAGGAAAATGTTCACAAAACATCGACGAATATATCGCGAAGAAGAACATTACTTGCCAGTTACTACGATTTCAATGCGAGCTACCCAAGTGGGTTGTATGTACAAAAACGTCTGCATATTCTTAGAGCATGTGCTGCTGATTAAACCACCTAGTTCAATGCCCATTGCGGTGGACAACTTTCTTTCAAAGATTAATTAGTGACACGTCTAGCTTTTTAAATATATCGCCGTTTTTGTTAAAAAAGTCAGTTGTTGTACTTAGCAGTTATTTTCATATTTTATATTAAAATACTTCAAATGCCCATCTTATGAACTAAATATTTATGAACCTTCAACGTGTACCAATGTTACGTTTGAGAATTTGTACGTCATTTTGAAAACTTTGAAATACATTAATTTCACTGCTAATGTCTGACTTTTGTGAAAGATTTAGTGTAAGATGTAAGGTGTGGGTCAACAACATAATTATACGTACAGTATATACCTGTACATGTATGTTTGCACCACGATGTATAGAATGAATATAGTCTATAGGTATAACCCCCATGTGTATTTCATTTACGTTTATTAGACTATGGGTTATAAAAGGACCATGCCGACCATGTTTATTCAACCGATCCGTAAGGCCAATAATATTATTGGTTGCAAAGACTAGCAATTCTAGTAAATTAATATCCTCTACACACTGTTAAACAAAATTTTGTGGATTTTTTCGTGTTTGGAGAAACGGCAACTTCGTTTAGAACCGATAAACATTTGTTCGTCAATAATCGGAAAGAATCAGGAAGCCATTTGGTTTTCGTCGGAACTCCGAATAGTGCAAGGATATTCCGAGCTGAGCCGCAACCATTCAAATTGCACCAAAAGCACTATCCGGACATGGAGTATATGGTAATTATAGTTATTTTCATTTTTCAACTATATATCGTTGTTTAAAGATATCTGTACATTTGCTCGCTTGAAAGTCATACATGCCAGTATATGTGTGAGGCGCTTGATCCCTCCAGTGAGCTGCAGTATTCTTGTTCCAGCACTGGTGCGCATTCAACCCGCAGTACTCTTGTATGTCGCGTCTTGTTAAGACTTTTGCCTGGTCCAACATTGGATGTCTGGCACACAGTACGCAGTTACATTCAGGTCACCGCCAGTCGACCGGATACATGTTGTACGACAGGGCGTTTAATTTGAATGTTAGCATGTGGTGAGAGCCAGCTAAGTATATGGCACAGATTCTTTAAGCATATAATTATATATGCATAAAATAACTATTGCTGCAGAATATTTTTGCAACATGGTGGAAAATACAATGAAAATAAGCGTACAAATTAATACCAACATGTACATTGTGGAAAAGTGTACGAAGCTGTACCCTTAAAGATGTTTATTAATTTTCGGTTTAATTGGTTATTTTAACCAATTCGTTATTTCAACCAGTTTAAAACGTTTAAAATTGAACATTTTAAGTAAAAAAATTGGTTACTTCAGATCCACGAGTGGTACAATTTACAATTGGTTGAATTAGCAGTTACAAGTAATTGGTAGATACAACCAATTTATAGTTGAACTATATATATTTGATTGAAATAACCATTTAAAAATAGGTAGCAATAACGAGTGTTTAATTGTTTAAAACGACCAATATTCCATTGGTACATTCAACCAATTTATTATGGGTAGAATTGGCATAAATAGAATTGGTTAGACGAACCAATTAATAATCAGCAGAAACGACGAATATACGATTGGTAGAAACAACCAATATATGTATGGTAGATTTGACAAAAATTAAATTGGTTAAAATAAAGAATTATTAATTGGTGACAATTACCATTGAACGACTACATGTACTGTACATACCATTTTCGGCCCAAATGTGGTAGGAATTTCCGCACGCAATACAAAAGTATACAAAATTTGGGAACTTTGCAAGGCTGTATTTTCCGCCTTTTACAACATTTCGCAACCAAACTTTGTAATTTTACTAATTTTAGTATGCTCTTTCTAACTTTGGTGATTTATTTGCAACTCCTAGCCTAGTTTTAAATTAGTCTATAATGGGATTTGTCTATTCATTACAAATATTTCTTATTCTTGTTCTTTAAAATATTAAAGATTTTGGGACAATGCCATACTAAGGCAGCATTCACTACCTTGAGAGTAAACTAGTCTTTCAACTTTGACCTTTGGAATCGATTTCCGGTATTTCCAGCACAAACTGCATTGTTTTGACGTTTTAAAATTGTATTTCCGGCCGGGTTGGGCCCACAATGGTCTCACAGTCGGACTAGAAATGGAAATACCGTGATAAAAGATGCACAATCAGCACATCAGCAGTGTTAAATTTTGTCTGACTGGACATAAAACATAATATTAAGCATTTTAATGATTTAAAAATGTTAACCAAACTAGAAATACAAATGTATTCCATAGTCCATACTCTCGCTTTGACACAAAGAGCACAAACACAAGATAATGCAATGCTTGCATCAGAAGTTCTTATTCTATGTTCTATTCGAAATCGTGGGTTAGAATAAATGGATGATTCCAGGTACAGACGAAATTTTGATCAAGACAAGAAGAATTAAATCCATTACCATAGCTGGAAAGAACATCTTAAAATGAGTGAAAATCAGTGCAAAGTTTGGTTGCGAATTGTTGTCAAATGAGGAAAATATATCCCTGTGAAGTTCGCAAATTTTGTATGTGCTGTATTTGCATTACGCGCGGGAAAAATAACCATTTTTGAGCCGAAAGTGGTTATTTTACCGCTCGTAATAGAACTACAAAATTTGCGAACTTCACAGGGCTATAATTTCTTCATTTTACAAAACATTTAGCAACCAATCGTTGCAATTTTACTCATTCTAAGACGCTCTTTCTATAGCTGTGGTGTTGGATTTAGTTCTTCTTGCTTTGATCAAAATTTCGTCTACAGCTGGAATCACCCATTAGGAAAGCCTGAAACTTCTTCACTTAACTTTTATTTGTCCCATTTCCTAAATAACCACAAAGGCCAATATTCTGACTTTGTCGTATTTACTATATAGATAAAAGATATATGCTCAGGGTGAAAGAAAATCAATTTACATTCACATGATAACAAAGTAGATATTTTCTTTTGCATTTTAGCCGGCGAGCAGTAATTTGACGACTTCGTAGTTTGTATAAATGGTCTTGCATTCTTCATGTATTTTGGGGGGCTAAGCCCGCCCCCCACTTTTACTCCCCCCTAGCCCCCCCCGTGTTCCGCCGCCACTGCTGCATAGACATAAGGCATTAGACTCTCGTGTCACGGTGTAGTAAATGATTTCTCCATTAATTTTATAGCTACCGGAATATAAGTCAAATCAAATTATGCGGAAAGTTTTAAGCTTTCTAAAAGCATACCATATATTATAAGGAATATACATATAGAAATGCCTAGCTAGCGGAATATAAGTCAAATCAAATGCGTAATGTTTTAAGCTTTCTAAAAGTAGATCAAATAGTACAAGGAATACTCGTAGAATTGCCCTGTGCTTTCAAAAACAACACAAAATTGAACATGGAAAATACCGACGTTGCATAAATCACGCGCAACTCAACAAAATATATATAATTGCTTCGTTCTTTCAAAAACCACGCAGTATTGCGTTGTTCAAATTCGGAGCCGAGCCGGAATTAATTTTATAGCTAAAGATGCAGAAACGATTTGTAAAGTACGCTGCAAGAAACGATTTCTTATACTTCATGATATAAAGTAAAGATTTATAGTCGCATCGTGGCGATTATTACATGTATACTCCAGGCCTGAGTAGGGGTGACGACATTCGACATAGGATTTGTAAGATACCGATTTCATACTTCATTATAATTATAAAAGTAAAGACTACGAATTGCTGCAAACTCTGCAGCTCATTATATATGTATTTTTAATTTTTTTAGCTGTTAATCTGTCCGTTTGTATTATGCTTTTGAATTGTGCATGTATTTTAAAGATCGTATACTTATGTCAGTAACTGTAAAGTGTAATTGACCAATATTGTTATAGTGATATATATTATAAATAGTGTCCTAGCTTGATTAGTTGTAAATAAGCTAAATTGTCTATTATACTCGAGATGTCCATATTTCTAATATTGGTCTTAAATTATGTTAAGCTTGTAGATGGTCTAGTTTCCTTATTGAGTTTTGACCAAATAGTTGGACCTGGACTTATCGAGTGTCTTCCGAAGCATACAGTTCCAACCCTTGGGATGTTAAAGTCACTATTTCTCAAAGAATAATGCTCATTTCCGAATGGTTACATCATAGGGTTACATCTTTCGCCAACAAGGCAGAGAGACTCTTGTCAGCGGAATTACGTGGCGTCATGCAAGTAATTCAATATTGTTGGTATGTTCATCTACTGTTGGTCACGTGTCGTTTTACTCTCCAGTTTTGCTTGCATTTCCGAGTGAACTAAATTATGTCATTTGCTAGATTGTTTAGTAACGTTGTAGAAGAGGTCATGTGTCTGCCAGCTACTCTGGTTGTAATAAATTAATGCAATCTCCAGTCAAATTGCATTTGCGACCCAACGTTTCCACACCCATGTATAGTGTCTTCCTCAGCTAGGGGTGATGTGAAGTCGCACAATCTGTCAAGAAGATGGATATATTCTAATATTCTTGAGGCAAATAAGCAACGTCATCCCTATTGAAAACATAGGCAACGTCTTTGGCCATCGCGATTGCTACGCATCACGTGTTTGGCGTCACACACATGATCTGCTAAAGCTGAGTTCCCCTTATTTAAAGCTGAAACAGGCTTTTGATATTCTTTTAAATTAGGCGTGCCGCGTGCGCCAAACTGGCGTTTAGACTGACCAAAATACTCTTTCTCACAGTCACCGCATGGTACAATAAACACAACATGCGTTTTCTTATTTCGGAACGGCGGAACCCAGATTTTTCAGAGTTCCGGTTCCGGCCGGAACTAATAAAAAACATGGCCGGAACCGGAACTTTGTCGTTTTCAGAGAGATAGAATATCAAGTTTATTTATTGAATAGCATAGCCAGAAATTTGGAGTACACAAGAAAAATGTACACTATTAACACTTCATTATGACGTTTAACGTTAGTCAATCTTTTTATTCCAACATTTGCGAGCTCTCTCCTTGAAACTTTTTCCAGTTCCGGCCACAACTTAAAAAGTTGCTTCCGGTGCACACCTACTTTTCGCAAGTGCCGAAAGTCAAATAAGGATGACGGCAACCATAATATTACAATGACTTAATATTCTCTTGGTTGGTTCTGTAATACCTTGAATATATGGAACTACTGCATAGCCTTGATAGAGGTATTACCGTCGGAGTTATTTTGGTTCTTACAGACAGTCGGTTTCAGGCAATCATTGAGAAAACATTTTGGGTAATCGTTTCCACTTAAGATATTTAGTAGATATATTCACGTTCATTAGCTTAAGAATCACTGTTTGACGGCGAAGATTCAGCATGCAGTTTCTATTAAATTCGCCCTGGTATACTTCTGGTGAGCAGACATGGTTTTATTTTCAGTCTCTCAAAAGGGCGTCGTCCGTAGACTACGGGTCTCCGACTTGGCAGACCTCCTATTATTTATGGAATCATAAAACTTGCTCGACTGTAACCTTTAGGTGATTTATGTGGTGGCTGGGTCTGATCGTCTCCTTGGGGCTATGGTACCAACCAAACATAGTCTGCTTTTTAAAATTAACCAGGATGCCCTAGACTCATGGTTACATTAACCAGACTATGGTAGGAATTAGTCAGATAAAATAACCAGGAAATTTAACCAGGAATGTTAAGTTAACCTAAATTGGGTTATTTCCAGGTTAATCAAGGAAAACTTTAACCAGGTGTTTCTTAGGAACACGGAAACGTTTGAGATAAGTTAAGAGTAGGTATAGTTCGATGAAGTTAACACTACGGTACGGCAGGGTCAGGGTAAGGACTACGTAATTTGCAAACACTAATAAAATTCAAAATTTATTACTAATATTTCTGGGTAAATTCTGAGCGCCAGTTGAGTTCTACTATAACACTCTTAAAAATATTTAATCTACTCGGGATATAGGGCTGTCCTTTTCAAGAGCTCTACAATAGTTGAATTGTTCGTTAATTGGTTGGTTGGTATAAACCAGACTAAACTTTAATAGTTATTAATTAAAGTTTATTTTATTAATTGTTAGGTCCATATCCGGCCTTCGTACAACCGGCCCTGATTGTATTTAGTTATACTTTACAGTTGTATACATAATGATTGCATTGCTTGAATATATTTGAAATTCGTCTTTAAAACATTTCCAATAATTCCTAAAATATTTTACAAATCATAATTTAGCCACAAACCGCTTCCAAACATTGAGGGAAATGTTCGCAACGACACCAGGAGACATTGTTTCGACACCAGGAGAGTGTTTGAATCTGACGCAATTCAAAGCGACCATCTCTCACGTGTACGTTGAGTGAGAATAGCTCATATCAGTGGTCGAAGCAATGTACAGTATGTTACTGTGTCTGGATGTTACCTGGGACGTGCTTCTACAAGAAAAAAAAAGAATATGTTTTACCGGTGCCTCCCGCGGACAGTAGAGGTTCAGAGTCAGCATGAGCTCCACCTTTGAATTTACTATATATGTTAAATTCGCGGCACATTTTGAATTTATCATAATGATCAATTCGCGGCATCTAACCCCTACCCTAACCACTAACCCCTAACCCTAACTTTCTAAACTTTTTTAACTTTTCTGAAAATCTAATTTTTTAAGCTTTTTTTCTTTTTTAAAACTTTTTTAAAACTTTTTCAAAACTTTTTTTCCTGAAAATGTTGAAAATCTCTCCTCATGTTGTTCAGAGTATATACTTGATGACAGAACTGTGTAACCCTTACCCCAAATGTATAATTTTAACATAACACAGGACGAACAGCGAAAAGACGCTAATATCATATTTACGGCCAAGAATATAATATCAACATTGTGTATCATGTCAGATTTGTGGTAAGGGTTAACATGTAATAGAAGAAAACATTAATTGCCGCAGTATCTGATTTCTCACTAGGTACCCATTAGATAAGAACCACTTTAGCCTGACATAAAAATAGTCGTTCTTTTATCCGGGTATTTACTGGATCATGTTCTTGGAAAGGTCATAGGTTAGCGGCAAAACGTAAGTACACCGATATAACGAGTTCCGCGTACTTACAGGTATATGTGGTAGGTCGCTGAAAAAGATATACCAGACGGTGACATTAGCGGTATAAAGTACGTGATTTCTCGCATCCTGTGAGGTTCCTTGCCCCAACCGCTGAACAAAATGTATGCCTATATGCAAGCAATTAAGGTTTTCAGGCACATACCTACAGTATTTGATGTTCTTGTCCTAAATGCTTGCTTTCGCCGAGATTTTGTTAAACTACTAGGTCCATAGAGTGTCTCACATCGCTTCTCAAAAGCACCAACCATTTTCTTTGCAACTTCTTCAAAAAATACCGACGACAGATGCAAATGTAATGCAGAACGGAATTCAAACGCAACCTGTGCAAATCATAAAAATATATACACACTTTCTTAAAATTTAAACAATTTTCAAGGCTGTATTTTAATCCAACCTGCAGTCGTACATGTATATAGTAGATCAGAGCATTTCTAACGTATATAGGGCTAACATAAGGCCAATGGTTTCGCTCGCTACTCTGGTTTTATCGAAATGAATACAAAGCCCAGTCGAATTGTAATCAAGACCCAACGTTTCGACACTCCAGTCTAGTGTCTTCATCAGGGGTGATGACGTCATCTGCCAATAAGATGCATGTATTCCTCTGGCAAATAGGCGCCTTCATCCCTATTCAAAGCATGATTACTCGTATTTATATGCCACGCTTCTAGGCATCGTCTTTGACCATAGCAAACGAACAAACCTTAAATATATAAAAGGCCAATATTACGGATCTCACCGAACTGTGGCATCGCATCGAAAATTCGTATCGCCGCCACTCCCACAAACGTCTACGACCGCACCTACATATTTTTGCATGTTTGCAATTCAAATTTTAAATAGCCAATCCGGTTCTTGGTAAAAACTACAATTAAACGTCGATTGGCTGTTTAAAATTGGAATTGTAAACACGCAAAAATGCGTAGGTGTGGTCACAGACGTTTGTGGGAGTGGCGGCGATACGAATTTATAATGCAATTCCACAGTTGGGTGAGATCCGTAATATGTTTGTCAAACATTTGTTGGATACAACATGTTGGTCTCGTTTGAACACTCTATATTGGGTAATGCTGGCCGATGTTGGAAGATGCTAGATCGGGTTTGACTTTGTTTAAAATTTACACCTCACATTGTGCAACATTTGACGATTACGCGTGATCATTCACATTTGACGATTACGCCGCGTGATCACATACCCGCATTACGGATTTTTATTATATGGCAAGCATCACTTCCGGTGAAATGGCGGACTGTGATTGGCTGAGAAGCACTTTCAGCGTTCCACTATTTTCCCGTAATGGACCGCCGGTCCATTATTTTCCCCGTTTGCATGCATTTTAAAACAAAACAGCAAAACTAATTGAAAATTATAATTTAGTTTGTCATTGATACTGCAAATTGTTTTTAGTGGAAAAGAAGGGATACATTGGTATTTTTTGTTTTCTTCGACCAAATGCGTACCACGGTACCAATACGCATTTCAAATCGTGCATTTCTTGTTTTTTCAAGTACAATATTTGATTCTGGTTTAAGTTTTTCAAAATTTAGAAGCGCTATAACATTGTGAGTTATTTCCTGTCACTGGCTGTTTTATTAAGTTTCAAAATCTAAAAAATCGCGCCGCGTTGTCGAATCGCTTCAGGTGTGTCTCGGCCTTTACCAACGCAAAGACAAAGGCCAAAACAAATTCCTTCAAATAAATAACATAAAAGAGATCTTGTGATATATTATCCGTTGTATAAATTGAATGCATGCAGGTTTAGGAGATTAAGATCACAGACACAGTTTGATCGCTAAAGGTCCATACTGATCGACATCGTCCAACATTGTTTGAGCAACGTTGTTGATCAATGTTGGACTTAGACGGGGCTTAGCCTTAATTGGCTAATTGCATTTACCGATCAGTTAAGTTGGCGATCAAGTATTATAATAAATTTAATCTTAAAAATTATACCAGTTTGCACCTAATCTAACGATTCAATTCCATACAATTCAATTCAATATTTTATTGCTACGAGCCTTACAAGCACCTCACTTACTCGTGTCTTACTCGATATTGTGGTTGAAAACGATGATCCCTGACATCATGGAACAAGTAATATTGTTCAAACTGTTGTTTATTATAGGTAATTCCCAGGTCTCATGAACACGGCTTTGCAGCAACTTTTTATTAGAAATTTCTAGTCCATTTGAGGTTCAATGGAATAAAATACAATATGCAGAATTCAGTCTGATCGATTATAATGTTGAATTAAAAGGTATCCAAAACAATTCTCTTATAGAAATGCAGTAGCGTACACTAAGTATGTGGTGACGATTGGGGGCGGCAACCGCCCCCCAATAACTTCAATAAGCATTTAAGCTCGGTGTTCCAAACCGGTACAGACGCGAACAAGCTTTCCTTGACATGCAAGTTTCTTGACGAGTTTACTTGCTCGTACAGGTATGTATATAGTTCTTTTCCATGCAAGAATCTTTCCTTGACGCAAGTCGGCGCTATTTGAGTAGGTAAACAATGTCTAAAGCCGTCAACCTCTCGAGGATGACGAGACTGGGACGTGACCAGAAAGACCGGCGCTATTTGAGTACGTAAACAATGTGATGATACTGCAATTTTCGTAAAAGCTGCTTCAAACAAAATAAAAACAGTTGAAACTGTCTTCCATACCACAATTCAAAAGTAAATTCTGAAGTAAAATCTGAGATTCAATGGCAGCTCGAACATGAGTGTGCAATGACATACCGTGCTAATACTTGCCAGGTTTTTCTTGCTGAAAAGCTGGAATGAACTTATAGCTCCTTGTCAAGGAAGAAATTGTCAATTTTTGCGGTACACGAACAAATAAAAGTTGTCAAGCAAAACTTGTCAATGAAAACTTGCTCGGGTTTTAAAAGCAATTTTAGGACTATGAAACCATTGGTAGAATAAAAATGAACTTGAGTACAAAAAGGCTAAAAAAAATGATGTCAGCAAAAATGGACGGTAACACGTTGCCCCGCCCCGTTCCCATATTTCTCGAAGTGTGCGCCACTGTAAAAATGAAAAGTTCCAAATTGAATAGTATATAATTATATTGGATATAGTGTAACATACGTGAAAGTCGACTATCGATGTCTGTGGATTTCCTTTCAAGCCAGGACTAAATCTCCAGACAGTCTTCATGTAATTAAACAGCTCACCTTGGGTACACTCTGACTAAACAAAGACAATTTAACAATTTAATGAAACGACGTTTTGACGCTTATGCACAATAACTGCACATGTTTACAGTGACTGAGTACCATGCATTTCATTTATAGAACGAGAAATTACAACAGTACTATAGGTAAGTGAGTAAGTGTTGCTGAGTCAGTGCTCCTGGTTAGGTCTAAAATTGTATATAATATTCCGCTAGAAATTTCAATCTTTTTCCAACTGTGTACTTTTTTCTGATACATCCTCGTGAAATCCCTACTAGCAGTAAGGCTCATCTATTAACGCTTCGAAAACTAGTTAAATGCTCACTATAAACACCTTTATTCCTCACATAAAACTAGCTAAGATCGGTCAACATCGCCAACTGAAAGGCCGTTTGCCATTAACGTTCGCTTTGCCGGCGCGGGCGAAGCGTTCAGTGTTCTTGACGCCCGTCACGCCCGCGTGAGCAGATTTTCAAAGCCCGCGTGAGCAGATTTTCAAAGCCCGCTCCACCCGCGCGGGCAAAGCGACTGTAATGGAAACCAGCCTTAAGGCCATTTTCCATTGCAGTCGCTTTGCCCGCGCGGGCGGAGCGTTCATTGTTTTTGAAGCCCGTCACGCCCGCGTGAGCAGATTTTCAAAGCCCGCTCCGCCCGCGCGGGCAAAGCGACTGCAATGGAAAATTGCCTTTAAGGAGGCTCCCTACAGTTGTGTGCGGGATGTTCGCGGGACCAGTACGTGAACTATCCCACGCAACTGCATGATCAAAACAAAACAAATATTGACCACGGTTTTTTAAAAAAAAGAAGCTATTTCTGAAAGGTTTCTAATGGAAAAAAGCGTTGAATAATACTTCGTTTTGAGTGCCAAATCACTTGCGAGTCTATACAGCAATTCTACATATGATACGAATATCACTAGACCAAAAATAGCTACGAAACAATGTTTTTTAATTTTTTTTAAATATACACTGTCAACTGTAAAACATTTGCAAAATTGCATACAAACGTTTAAAAAGTTGTTTACTTCTCAAGAAAACGTTCACGTTTTTTGTCGTGTTTCTACAAGATTAAAGTGATTATATGTAAACACAAAAATATTTCAGTTTCATAGCCTAATAGTTCATTTTTAGCAAAAAGTACAAAACCAAACATGAAACAAAAAAAAAACAGGTCCACCTGTTAATAGGCTGTTACAGCTCATAGATTGAGTAAACGGCAGGGTTCAATAGACCTTTCCCCTTATAACCAAAATTTTGATCTAGGCAAGTCTAGACAAATATTTCATCACAGCTTGAAAGAGCATCACAAAATTAGTAATATTCCAACGTTTCGTTGCGAAATGTTGTAAAATGAGGAAAATAGAGCCTTGCGAAGTTTGCAATTTTCAGTCATTTTGCATTACAAACGGAAATTGCAGCCCCAACACCCGAATCGGATGTCAATTTCCCGTTTGTAATACAAAATGACTGAAAAACGGCAAACTTCGCAAGGCTATATTATCCGCATTTTACAAGATTTTGCAACAAAACTTTGGAATATTACTAATTTTGTGATGCTCTTTCAAGCTGTGATGAAACTTTTGTGCAGATCGAAATTTTAGTTATAAGGGGAAAGGTCCATTAGCTTCAACCTTAAAGAGGTTTTGTTGTTTTCATCGATTTGATCCTTCACAATGATCCTTGGCTGTCCATGGCGCTCAAATAAATCGAAGTTGACAAAAACAAAACAGTAAAAACAACATTGCCTCCCGACTTTGCTGAATGAAAGCTCGTTCTGCGCCCGCGTACAATCTTTTACTAGTCAGCGACGCTTTTCAATAAGAGGAATTTCTCGAGTTACACGAGGCTATTTTCTAACTTTATTTGCATTTTACTCATTAGTTTTATCGGTGACCTATCTTCAAATTTTGACCACGAATTTATTTTGCGGTAAATTTTATAAATTTCAATTTTAAGAAAAATCTTTAGTGTGGAAATTTCGCAATAAAATTTTCGCTTTTAAAAAAATCACACACTACAGAATTTTTTTAAACTTTCATCACTGTTGCAGAGCATCATTCCCTATTGATATATGAAATAAAAAAGGTAGGTCACCGACATCGTTTTTGAGATAGCAGCACATTTATGGGTTAAATTGGAAGGCTTTATGCTGTCGTCATGTTGCCATGGCAACATTGACGTTGTCGAAATCTAGTTCGAAATATTCCTTAGGTGACCAATATTGCCACCAACACGAAAAGAATTCGCGTTCTGCACGAATAAGCCTGTTTTACGGAATTATTGCTTGAACAAGAATAACTGTAGGGAGCCACCTTAATATGAAATCTATTCGGAATATTTCAAACATCCTAGCCCGCGTGCAGGCCCAAGGGAACTGATAATGGGCCTGCAAGCAAGACCCGGTTTTTGTACTTTCCGCGTTCGCCCACGAACGCGGCATTCTGATTGGCTGTTTGCCGTTGGATTCTATAATTAGGTCAGTGATTCATCACAAAGGCTCTCGATAAGCTTAAAATTCAAATGAAGGGCTATATATAAACGTGTTAGTGATGTTACGTACGTGATCAGGTCTATCCATGCAGGTGAAAAGCTGGACTAGACGTCACCTTGTAGTAAATTAATCCTTATAGCTGCCAAAACGGATTTTGTAAATTTTAAGATATTTACACTGAGGGTGGTATAAATCAATATTTGTTTTCGTGAAATGCGAAATAACGTATTTTTTTCGTAAAACGTGATTTAAATGTCTAGCCGTGAGCCTTGATTTGGCGTATTTTTTTTTGTCCTAAGATAATTTATCTGAGATCCGCAGAACAAAAACTGGACGAGTACTGAAAAGTGCGAACGTGAAGAAGAGCAATGTTTCGGATGAAACAATTTTCTGCATGCATGCATGCATGTCAGTATCTGTCTACATACGGTATATATCTATTGGTTGGTTTTCATGTCTTTCAATGTTGAGCTGTCCGTAGTGGAGAAAGGCATTCGGTCAATACTCAAAATAGAAATTACTGAATTAAAATATGCACAGCTGAAAACCTGTTTAAACCTGGTTTCCATATATGGTCTTAATGGTCGTAAAAATAGAGTCACGATCTTTTTCAACGGGCAGTTTATAATAATTTATACCTGTAAACCACATATAAATCATAAGTATTCTCTAGTTATAATCACTCCGCGTATTTTCAGTTCTAAATATTTTGGCTGATGCGAAAGATCGTGACTCAATCTTTACGACAGTTACGACCATATGGAAACCAGGCTAGTGAAACATGATATGAAGGCATGGTTTGAATTCTTTGGTATGAATTTGCATAAGTATGAAAAGTCGTTGATTATTTATGTACTCATAGACGAGTCAGTGCCAATCTAGATGATGTTTTCCAGGTTGTTTAAAGGGGCAGTACGATGGAAAATTGTGATGTCTTTTTTATTGTATATTCAGAAAGTATATCAGTAGATAAAAAAAGTTACCAAATATCAGCGTCCAATTCCATTTCTTTCTACCTTTTTTTTCAACGCAAACATGCAAAATTTTCGGCCGCCATTACCGAGTTAGATGTCGATTTCTTAGGCGGATGTGACGTCATTTACTCAACACGCTTCTTTCCCGAAGGAGAAATTAATATTATCAAAGGCTTATACTAGGCTGTTTTTTGTTCAAAATTATGTCTTCTGACGAAAGCTACAGCTCCAATTTTGCAACACAATCATCTTGCGAACTCTCTTTTGCCGAAAACGTTTCTTATGATAGCGGGGGTGATATAAATATGGAGAAAAGTGTGGATTTGTGCGAGGCCTATGATACTTCAGTCGAACCTCTTGCCACTGGAGAAACAATACATGAAGAGTACTATAACTGAGAGAGAGCAAAAGCAGCAAACACTGTCTGCTAGATTGTCTGGTGAAACCTCAACTGACACCTGGTACGTTTTGGATTGTATTTATTCACGTTTTGGTTATATTTGTGACATAAAACAAACATTTGATGGCCATGTAAAAACAAAACAAATGGTTACTGATCTCCTTATAAAATGTTATTGTCACTTCCGTTATTGCACGAAACGTCTTCAATGAGAGATGGCTTAAAGATGACTGTGTTGCCAAATTGGAAATCCTACTCACGTAAGAAAACATTAATTTACACAAAGTTGTGGGAAATATACTTCAATTGTATACTTCAATTGTATACTTCAATATATATTAATGGTCCATAGGTGTAAATGTGGCAACTGTGTCCTGGTCTTTGTGGTAAAACCCAATGAATGTTGTTGTTTATGTGAACCTTGTAAGGAAAAAATGCTGGAAGAAAACATGCATGACCGCTGCTTAACTGAGCATCCAGCATTTGATATTGGGTGTTTGAACCATTGGGTGTTAAAACTTGCTGGTTTAAGTTGCAAAACCCAAATAAAAGGCTGCCCACTCGGTATACCAAAGGGAAAAAGAGTGAACCAGAGTAAGTATTTCAATGTGTATTTCTAGGCAATACCCCCCCCCCCCTAATGGAAGAGATTTACTTTATGAACCCCCATCCCTCTGGATTTTTCTAACTGTCCCTGACAACTTGTTTCCCCCATTCCTATGGAAATTCTGGACAGTTTTTTTACTACTATCAACTGTGCAAAGTGTGTAAACAACTGTGCAAAGTTTCATTTCATTTGCTCAAATCCTCTTGGAGATATTCCACTTTAAGTTTTTCCTGCAACTTTTAGCACAGCTTATGATGTCATAGCTCAAATTACAAAAACTGTAATAAATCTGGATTGAGATGAGATATGAAACTAGAGATCCAAGGATAGTGTGAAGTTTCAAATTGAAAAAGACACTGCAAAAACTATATAGGGTCGCCGACAACCTAGAAAAGCTGATGCCTTACACTACAAAATAAACAGTTACCAAAGGCATTTCATCTCATCTATTGACAGTATTGTTTTTAATGCGTTCGGCACATGAATAGCGAGACTTTTGAAACAACTGGCTAACACATCAAAAATGTTGTGCGTCGTGGAACTGATATAATTTATTTATTTATTGTGATGCTACCAGGCACGGATTTTCTGGGGGGGGAGGGGGCACCCCCCCCCCAAAGGCATTTGGCACCCCTGCAAATTACATATATTTTGATTTGATAGAACTTTTCATATTTAATTATTCTTACTACTAAATTTTTAAAATTACCAATATTATGGTCTCAGATCTCGCCATGCAGGCCTAGAAAACAAATTTTGCTAAACTTTTTTCCTTGGCCTTTCCGGGCATTGCCACCACGCCCCGGCCAAAGCAAGCAGCAGCACCCCCCCCTCCCCAGATATTTATCCACCCCCCTGAACGAAAATATGAAAATCCGTCTCTGGATGCTACACGCGACAACTCGAAATTTAAATTGTTTCACCAACAACCAAATTTGGCATATATTCTAAAACTACATTTGCTTTGGCAGCTGTCAAATTGATTGAAATAAGACAACTGAAATTGCCTAAATAACCTTCAAAACACTACGTACAATAAATCACTACGAACATAAATCCTATACACCCCCCCGGAAAGTTTACTGTATGACTGACTGACTGATTCGTTTGAATTTCCCCCCAGTCATCACAATACTGTGACGTTCACACTGAAAACTGTAACTACCATTTTTCATCACTTGAAAGGTACTTTCTAGTAGAGCAGTAAAATTAAGGCAAAAAATTCATGTCATGCACACTTTAATTATTACCAGGTAGGTGGGTGAGAAAAAGAGCTCTCCCTACTCTGGTGATTGATGAGTGGTAAGAAATTATCATCAGCCAGGGGCAGCCAAACTGTTACAATGTCATGATCTGAGTACCATATTCTGAATTTAGTAATGTTTGAATCCCTGTAAAGATGAGCAAGGTAGTGAAACATCCCATCATGTGAACAGGAAAACATGAAAGGTCTATAGCTAAGTGATAACACAGTTATAAGTAAGCTAAACAAGGATCTTGCATCATGAATCCTGGTGTTTCTGTGCAGAACACAGCTCACAAATGACAAACAGTATCATTTTTGGATTACGGTACTAAATTTTAAAGCTGTCATGTTAATATAAAAATTTTCTTTTCGAATGGTTTCTTAGGGCAGTTTCATATCAGCAAGTAGAGAAGCTTGTCTGGGGCTATACGGTACCAGCAGTTCAACAAGGTACCCCCTTCCTTGCTGTGCATACACCAAAATACGGTTTCTGTCTCGTTTATGTGAACAATGTTGTATCTTGCCGAGTTATTTTTTTAAAACACTGACATCATGCTTGAAAGTATGTTAGTAGTAAAAAACTGTCCAGAATTTCCATAGGGATGGGGGAAACATTAGTTCTCAGGGACAGTTAGAAAAATCCAGAGGGATGGGGGTTCATAAAGTAAATCTCTTCCATTGGGGGGGGGGTATTGCCTAGAAATACACATTGAAATACACATTGAAATACTTACTCTGGTTCACTCTTTTTCCCTTCGGTATACCGAGTGGTATAATTTTGGCAGCCTTTTATTTGGGTTTTGTAACTTAAACCAGCAAGTTTTAACACCCAATGGTTCAAACACCCAATATCAAATGCTGGATGCTCAGTTAAGCAGTGGTCATGCATGTTTTCTTCCAGCATTTTTTCCTTACAAGGTTCACATAAACAACAACATTCATTGGGTTTTACCACAAAGGCCAGGACACAGTTGCCACATTTACACCTATGGACCATTAATATATATTGAAGTATACAATTGAAGTATATTTCCCACAACTTTGTGTAAATTAATGTTTTCTTACGTGAGTAGGATTTCCAATTTGGCAACACAGTCATCTTTAAGCCATCTCTCATTGAAGACGTTTCGTGCAATAACGGAAGTGACAATAACATTTTATAAGGAGATCAGCAACCATTTGTTTTGTTTTACATGGCCATCACATGTTTGTTTTATGTCACAAATATAACCAAAACGTGAATAAATACAATCCAAAACGTACCAGGTGTCAGTTGAGGTTTCACCAGACAATCTAGCAGACAGTGTTTGCTGCTTTTGCTCTCTCTCAATTATAGTATTCTTCATGTGTTATGTTTCTCCAGTGGCAAGAGGTTTGACTGAAGTATCATAGGCCTCGCACAAATCCACACTTTTCTCCATATTTATATCACCTCCGCTATCATAAGAAACGTCTTCGGCAAAAGAGAGTTCGCAAGATGATTGTGTTGCAAAATTGGAGCTGTAGCTTTCGTCAGAAGACATAATTTTGAACAAAAAACAGCCTAGTATAAGCCTTTGATAATATTAATTTCTCCTTCGGGAAAGAAGCGTGTTGAGTAGATGACGTCACAGCGCTTAACCGCAGGTCGGATTTTGCAGGCTCCAATAACTTAATGGCGGACGAATTTTTCGTAAAATATTTTGTTTTTGGACAGTTCTTAAGAGAATTAAAAGTCAAACTGATTGGTTTTATTTTCATATTCGGGTAAGTAAATGTTATTACTGTCTGTTACACATTTAAAATCGAACATGATTTGGGATGATACTGCCCCTTTAATCTTCCGTTCCATACTATATACACGTCGTTACTGAAATCAGTACGTGCACAAAACAGAATTATTTGTTTTATTTTTAGAAAATCTACCGAATAAATTACATTTTAACTGCAAATTGGAAGCGTGTATACTAATTAATTGAGGATCATCAAAAACGAGATTATTATAATATTAATATTTTGCAAGAATTATTAATAATAATTCCTTTAGATATACAGCTCATACAAATTAATGTTGACTTTTCTAATTTTGACTTTGATAAACATTTTGATGTTCTAGAAAAAGATATAGCTTTATTGCCTGAAGTTTCAAATTTTCAATTGGATGAAATTACTATCCAATCGTTTTATTAATTCCATTGATATTTATTATTTATTTATTTATCAGCTTAATTGGACACAATATAGTAGAAATATTTACAAGTTTTAAGTCCAAAGGGAATAGCGCAAACCGGACAATGGGACCCATGCTAGGCGCAACCCCTAAACTAATATTAAACTAGTAATAGTTTAAAAAAAACCCAAACCTAATTTACTATACAAATATATATTACATAACATGCAGATTAAGAACGGCGGCAGCGCAGTCTCTTGTGAGCGACCAGGTGCATGCCATATCAACATTAAAAGTACTAGTCGGTGTATATATAGTGTCATTTGCATGCAGAAAGCTTTTAAAAATAGTTAAGCTGGCGAACTTTTCAGGAGATGCTATTTTTCCAACATTATTCCAAGTTTTAACTATTCGGTTAAAGAACGTACCTTGGAAAGTGGATGTTCTGCAGTAGGAAGATTTTAACATTAGAGACTGGACTCTGAGTACGAGTTCGATTATGATGTATAAATGATACAAACTGTTCAATATTTGACCGTTAAAAATAACGCTAACCACGGTTGCATATATGCCTTCCGCTTGGAATTATATAACCTTAACATATCATATGCTTAATTGTCGTTTTCCTTGTAGATGCTTTAGAAAATGCCAGAAATACCGTCCTAGGTGGCTCCCTACAGTTCTCTAAAATTCTAGGTATTTTGAGTAACGTTCGCTTTGAACCGAATTTATATTAGATACACTTAAGACAAGGCAATATGATCATTTCCAGGAAAGTTCAGAAGCTGTGTGCTGTCCATTTATGAACAAATTAGAACAATGTTCGTGTTGCCATGGCAACCATGATGTTTAATCTTTTGCACTTTTATTGTCTAATTTCACAATAAATTGACAATATCTATATTTTCCTTCGGTGAAGTTTTCTGAATTTTTTTTTTAAGATTTATTGGCCATAAAGGAAAAACATATCAAAATTTGAAGGGAATTTACAAATAAGTTTTCGAGATATTCGTGAATGACGGTTACAGAAAAAGTTATTTGTAGAATTTCTTAAAATTTGGATATGTTGTACTACTCGTCTTGTATAACAAAAATACGAAGTTTAAAAAAATTTTACCGAAGAAAACACGAGAAAATCATCGCTAAAATCGGCGTGGCCAGCATGAAAAAAAATCGACTCGACATGAGCACGATCTGCGCATGCGTGTAAATTGTAGCGTGTGATTTATAGTGATTTCAACTTTTTGGATTACAATACATACGAAAACAGATATTTCTGACTTAAAAAAAATAAAATATTAATCTTGAAAATACTAATAAAAAACACTATTATACGCATTGTATTAAATCCAGTGTTAGTTTATATTTGTTTTTGTTGTTAAAATCGGTGTGAAAACTTTTCAAAACATCGAACTACAAGTTTAACTTTTCATATAAAACAACTCATAACTGTTTTATTTGATTTAGCAGATAAAACGATACCTGTGAATTAAATTGATTGACAGAACTTACATAAGTTTCGGCGACAGTTCACTACTGTTCAAGAGTTATAGAAGCTGTACAGTATCATTTCAGTTTGACAGTTCGCAACACAACAAGTTGAAAATTTTGAGCAACATGAAAGACAATACTGAACGTAAATACGTAAAAACACACTAAAAGATTGGCTAAACTAGTTAATAACATACGTACTGTTCGAATTCACAAAAAAATTAGGATTATAATGAAAAACTGGAGCTTTCTTTGTAGATAAAAACGCCAAAAAACTTTCCGCGGCTTGTTTCAATATTTTTGCCGAACAGTAAACACGACGATTCCACGCGCAGGTCGCGAGGATGAAGTCTGATCTATATAAATCGTATTTAAACTGTACTAACTATAGGGAGCCACCTTAAGTACTTATCAAACTGAAGAGTGATAAAAATTTTCACGCCGGGGAGGACCCAGAAGAGCTCTCAATTTTCTTCACAAAGTTTACGCACGTGTTGGGGAAACGGAACAAAGGGTAGAGTAGCCCCCGATCAAAGCCCACTCCCTCCTGTAAGAGATTACAGTGGAAGAACGGCTTAATATTCTTCGCTGCATGAAATACAAATCATCAAGGAGCCGAAACATGCCTATGGAACAGTAACACCCGCGCTTGTCCCCACACTCAACTAACCATTATTCTGCCACTTATGCAAATATTAAGAGTCTATCATATATTCATATTTTACAACTTTTACTAGTAACGATAAAAATCTAATTTAGGTAAGAAATCCTTATTATTATCCTTTGAGAGGTAGTGGTAGTGGAACTCAAATCTGAGACCCACCATTTCAAAATGAAATAATCGAAATCTGATTTTCAGAAATTTCCAGCCAAATCCGACGAGTCTTATAATTATTAAAGAATTGCATATCATATATGTATTATGAATATTTTGTCGAATTTTTGGTCGAAGCTGTCCTGATCAAGTCATGCATGCAAGGTCTAGTGTATGAAATATGATAGCCTGCATGCATGTGTGTTAATTGTCTTTTGTGTATGTAGACTGTCACAGCTTGTATGCAAAGTTTTGAAATACATGTTGAAATATTTTGACACTCATTTACATCTTAATTCTATTGTCCTATTATTTTTTTGTAATTTTCTAGTGACCTTCATGTAAACGCTGTTCATAAGTTCCTAAAACGGATCCACCAACTCAAAGTCCGTTGCTATTTAAATTACAATCACGGGCATCATAAGTATATCCGTTGTCAAATGTTTGATAATTACACTGGCACTGGCCTGTAAGGCCAAGTGTCTTAAATCCCTCTTTTTCTGTTTTTTTTTCGTAGTCGAGAAATCGAGTTTGCGTTAGCTCATCGCAGGCTCAGGGTGCAACGATTAAGCCAAAATGCCATCGATTCCCTCGGTTCCATGATTTAGATAGTATAGTAATAAACTCGTATATATGTACGTAATAGCCGACTCATGCCATGCTTGTGGTACATTTTTCGTTTATTAGCCTATACACTTGTACGCACGCGCACAATTCCGAACTGCAACGGCGGCTTTTCACAGAGTGATCAAACTATATTTTACACAGTTTCGTTGAATTTTCAAAGAATTGTGCCGGTTTCCTATGTATTTACGTTGTGTCGTACTCTGGACTTTCTTGCGTGTTGAATTAACGTGTTTTTCTTTGTGTAATGACTCGCCAAAACCACAAAATATAATATTTAGTACTCCACGAAATATAATCCGCGCGAAAAGCTTTGTGGTAGCTATACTAAAGATAAAGCGTGCGTTCAAAATACCAACAAGAACTAGAACCATTATTGTATCATTTGTATGGTTCTCAATCATTTGCTAGACTTGCCACAAGTCGACCTCGAATTTCGTTCGAGGTCGACTTGTGGCAAGTCTACTCAATTACAATAACATTAGTTCGACGCGAATTTTAATACAAGTATGGTATCATATTTCATAATGTAAACTAGCCATACATTTTGCCGAACATAACTTCGGCCCCTTTGGACATATCTTTTTCGTGATAATGTTATTGGAACCAGAATCGAAAACACTATTTATAGTGTTATTTTCAAGCTTGTGTCTTGAGATTTTCATCTTTTATTTCGGTATTTACAGAATATTTATATTTTTAGCGCGGCCCATGGAACGCACATGAAAACAACGCGCTGTTAGGAAAAACCGGAAATCGATTCTGCAGGTCGGCATGATTTGCACGTGCATCGATCTCCATTACGTCTCCCGAAAAGGTCTTTTATTTTTTAAAAAGTCCATAAAATTTGCTTGCGGTTTAAGATTTGTATTCCTGCACCATAGCACGTATCTCGTTATTTTCAGGCCAGTGTAAACGCCTGAGCAGGCGTCTTGTTACTGTTATATAACGCTTCAGTTGTTTGCTAAAGGAGTTGCTGTTGCTGGCACCGATCCATCTTACGCTACATGGTTAATTATAAAAGGGTTTTGAAAATCAGCAACATTTAAGAGGGCCATTTAATTTGATTAAAATATTGTAGTGAGGTCTTTCAGACTGTAATTATAATCACAAAAATATGCCCTCAAAATGATTTTTTATTATCATTTTTATTATCAACTGTCTTTCCAAAATGCAGACTTCACCGGTTTTTCAAGTTAAATTAACAATTTATAAAAGAGTGTGAATTTCCAGAATTACTACAGTCAAATTGTGTTCCTAATTATATATAAGATATATCAATATTTATTGGATCCACATTTTTCAAGTGCATGTATGAATCTTTTTGTCTATTACTGCATGTCTCATTACAGTCTCAATCAAAAATGACGTCGACTGACGTTTGAAGTCAGTTCTAGCTGATTCCGAGTATATGTACTGATATCAGTGACGTTTGATCGATAAAATCACGAGTATCCAAAGTTCATGCTATTGTTTGCAATTTGCGCTATCATGCATTGCAGTTATAATTAATATTGTAATAACAACTGCTAACTTAATCCTCACGAGGATTAAGTTAGGAAGTAGTTAATTGTTATTACAATAACTACAAAATACAATAATCAATATATATGCACAAATAATTTAATTGATTTGAGTAATAATATATCTGGGATATTAAATGTCAGCGATTCCAGGAAAAGTTCATATCATAACATTCTGATCGTATTTCACTTAATAATCAAATCATTAATTTTCTCTTTCGGTTTCGATCAGTTCACTAGTTTTGGCATATAAGCCTGTGCGGTTAAAATTTAAGAACTATACTGCAGTTGTATACAAGTCGCTAATGGCTGATGGTAAAGATAAATGTTGGATTGCACTGTCTGTCATTGCAATACTCATAGCTATTGCTGCTATTTTGTTGAGTGTCTGTACATATAAGCGGTATACAAAAGACAAGCTGAACGACGGCGGAGAGTCTGCGATAGAAAGTCTTAAAGCAATGATCAAGAAACAAGTCGCTAATTTAACCGACAAAGCTAAAATCGAACGTGAGGATACCAACCGTACTATTTCAATACTCAGCCACGAAGCAACGCAACTTAAACACGACTACATGGAACTTCTCAGCGAAACCAGAGCGCTGAACAAGACGATAAATTACACGACCAGTGCTACAGTTCAACGAGCTTTGAACGAGTTGAATAATGTCAAGGAAACTCAGAGAGTCATTGAGAAGAAATTGGAAGCATTGTCTCATCTTAATGATACCGCTGAAGATTATTTGAATTTGAGAGAAGAAGTGAAAAATCTTACAACTCAGGTGAATCAGAATATAACTCATCTGGAGGAGAACCTAAAAGATAATCGTCGAGAATGGGAACGAGCCCTTGACAAGAAGACATCAGAGATCAAGTCAGACGTTTTGGCTCTTGCAAACAGATTGGATGAATTTGAGAACCGCATTCAGAACGGAACTACTAATGGCGTTGGAGTGCTGCGCCTGACTAAAGTATGTAACCTCATGTTTTACACTATAATCTTCTGGACAACACTGGACGTTATTGTACATTTTTAGTTAACATATGAATATAGGATAAACACAGATAATGACCCGAGGATCGGATGCGCAACATCCGAGGGCATTATCTGACACAAATTCCGATTTTCGAGGTGTTTATCATATTTAATTCTTGATTGAGGAGGTTTTCCAACAAAGTTTTGTCTGTTTCGTCGTCCGCTTTGAACGACGATTTTCTGAGTTTTCCTTCACGGCTTCACCTTTTCAGCTAATTAATATATTCAAGGTGATTATTAAAAATAATACTAACTGTATATCACCTCGCGCTACATGCGGTAACGCAGAAATTTTTGAGAGGATCACTTTCCGTGGGAGGCTTGGTAACCGCGACTTTTATTCAGGGTACATATTTGGATTTGTTGGGACACTTGATGTAAACGTGTGTGCCAATAATAGCCTGAAGTAAACTGAATGCTGAAGTACGAATGTAAAATATATATTAGAAGTTACTACAAGTGAAATTTGTGAATTTCTGCCTCCCCCTCAGCTTACACAGTTTATATTGCAAAGTTTACATAGTTTATAATCCAAAGTCTATAAACGTGTCTTGTTTACATTTTGCATTAACGAGTGTGTGGTTTGCATATTTGTCCGCTAGTATAAACATCACGTTTTCAACCGACACTATCTGTGACATATACTCTCACGGTATTAGTAGTGCACAATATAATACAAACAGGGAATCTTTTAAAATAAATTCATAGTTAATTTTACCTAATTGAGTAATTTGAATGTGAACGTTTCTATCAGTTAAATGAACTGCAAATAATATGTCTATATTTCGAATACGCAAGAACTTATGACCTTTATACCAGCATATATTCAAAACAAAATTCAATATCTCGATATTTATGATATATTTTGATCTATTTTATAAAAAAATTGTAACGTGTTCTCTTTTTATTACATTTTATTTATGGGTACAAAGCTTTCGGAAAGACGCGATGAATAATGCGTCAAAACCGCAGCGGTTATCTGACTAAGTATAAAATATATAAGTCGCGTCAAAGAGTTCGACCGCAATCTATTTCCTGCTGTACAGGCTTCCTATATTGCATCATAACAGGCGCGGTTACCAAGCTCCCAAAGAAAGTGATCCCCCAAAAAATTTTCTGCTCGCGGTACACGAAAGAAAACCGACTCAATCAAGAATTTATATAACATATACTTGATACATTGTAGATCTAATAAAGTTTGTTCTTCAGAGTTAAACTGAAGATTTAATAAATTCTCTTCTTCAGTCATTGTTTGCTTGTATTCCATGTGTAGATTTCGACATCTACATGTCAAAAATAAAGGGAAAAAATGTTTAAAAATTAAAAAAGCCCATTATCATTTGGTGGATTTGCTGAAAATTAGGTACTTGAATGTCTTGAATTAATACAAAAACATCAAAATGAAACTAGTTTTCATATATTGTGCATGAAACATTTACCGTTAAAATTTTCCGTGCTTGTAAAACTGCGACATCGCGCTGACGCTGTAAACGTTATTGAGATAAAACAACCTTCAAACATAATAAAAACGGAATTTTCTGCTTGTTCCTTATAATTGATATTTTCCCTAACTTTTATCTTCCATTTGAATATGCCTTCCAACTCAGGTTTTTCCACTCGGTGTGGCTAAAAAACTCGACTACAATTTGTCATTGCCTGCAAAATGTAAATATATTTTATATGATAAAATCGCTACGCATTCAAATAATTTTACAGTTTAAAAATGCTTTTCCAACTCCAGCGATGTAATGTGCAATACTAATTAATTGCAAGAGTCTCTATTTTATACTAGAAATTGTACTTTTTGATAGGGACGCCGGAACTGGGGGGACAGGAGGGGCAGCCGCCCCCGTTGCCCTCAATTTAAAGGATTACCTTGGCGAAATAGCGAATTGTCAGAAATGTTAGTGCAATTATTTTACGAATTTGCTTCAGAAAACGCAAGAAATGCAGTCATCGAGCTTCAAGAATAGCACAATCGCCTGGCGGAGAACCCCCTCACAACCCTATCATCCAATAAATAGAAAACATGATTAGGCGAAGTTCAACTCCCGATGTTTTGCAAACATTTCTTAGTATATATCAATTCAAAAGAGCCCTTTCACGAAAATCTGCCCCCCTTGCCTTAATTCACATCGTTCCGGCGTCCCTGCTTTCTGATTGCCCTTTAAATATTTTTGCGGTTTCTTGTTTTTGCTTCGCTTCATCTTTAAAAATCCCGCTTTTCCGTGCATTTTGGCAAATATTAGCGCGTTTCACCGCCCGTGTTTTATTACGCTCTACATGAGCATACAGACCCGGCGTGGTTTTTGGAGACATTGTGGTAGGCCATTGATGTAAAGCAAAAATAACAACGGCCCCAGGATCGACCCCTGGGGGACCCCACATTTTAATTTTCCAACGGAGTGTGGTATCCCATTAGCTACTAACCTGCGATCAGGCTCTATTTTACAAATAATAGCCTGACACAATCCTTAATCCGATCGCATTCCACCCACAGCAAAGTTTATATTTAGTATCCAATCAAAATGTCGCAGGAGAAATTTAAATTTCACACAACGACAACAACAATCTAATTATAGTTGTGATCACTATAAATATATCAACGACAATATATAATGTAATTAGCACCAACCAATCAAATGACAGATTAAAAAACCTTTTGTCTCATAAACCAATCAAATTTACAACCGAAATACGGTTAGAAAAACATGGACTTTTGTTAAGATTTGTATCAGGCCTATTAATTTATTTATAGGCCTGATCGCAGGTTAATTAGCTACACATTGTTGTTACCTATCCGTTAGGTTATGTTAGGTTTGGTGACGGGGGGGTCGACGAGGGGAGGTCGACGAAAATTTTTTTCTGCAGGGCATCAACGGCTTTCGCAGGGCAATTCTAGGAGACCCCCCCCCCCCAGTTAAAAGGGGATTCGTCCCTGGTTAGGCATGATTCAAACCAGAGTAATTCATTAACGTTAATGCCAAAATTGGATCTCATTTTACTTAACACCCTGATATTTGGAAAAAATGTCGAAATTAGGAAATTTTTGGAACATGCATTTTTGAATTCCCCAATTCATGAGCTTTCGTTTGATGTATTGTTCACCCCCTAACTTTAAGTAGAAGTACAACATTTTAGCGATTTCGTGAGGATATGTAAGATTTTTCTCCTTGGCAACGCCTTAGCAACGCGTCGTTGTCCTGAATGAAATCAGTTTGGATTGCTTTATAGCGTTATATTTGCATCGCATTGGCTTGCTTACCCCTCCCCTAGTTAGTTGGTACATTTGTTGTCCAATTATAAGCTATTTACATAAAGTATAGGCCATGTAAACCACAAGTTATCTGCGAGCAAACTTTATACGAGTTTATATCAATTATCAACACATTTGAAATTCACCCAGTCTGCATTCAGGGGTCCTTCCGCCACAGATCTGTGGCGGGCAGCAAGGCCTGAATGACCCCGCCAAGGAACATTTGGCGGGCATCACAGCATATAAGCTGTGCTTGGCGGGGAAACTGGCGTAACAAGAGGAATTTTCCCGATTAAGAAATGGTGTACAACAATTGCTGTCAACAAGCAAATAAAATTTCTTCTTTATTCTGTAATTGAACCGACAAAGCATGAAAAACAGAAACACCATCTGTTTGGAATTAAAACCGTATATATTCGCGATTCCCGGCCCCCGGGTTTACTTGTCGTAAGATCTCGTTCCCAGTCCCCCCAGAGCCCTGTTAGCGTTCGCTCCGAGACCGAGGCCGTAAACATGTGCTAAGAGTCGCTAGGCGCTGGCAAAACTGATCTTTATGGTAAGTCAACCGATTTAATGCTCATCTCATTTACAATTTTCAATTTCACCAGTCACCACAAGGCTTTTTCTTTGCTTTTTATTTCTCGTGCTGATTGCTAACTTGCTGAATCAGTCCTGATTCATCATCATGAATTCTCATGAATTATTTATAAATTAAATCATTTGATTTTCAAAATTCAACTTTCACTTCGGTTTACATTTCATGTTATTATTTAGCTCAAACTGTCAATCTGTCATCAAATATATACACGACACGTAACACTACCAACACTGTACATTATTTATATTATATTGAATTTGAATAATGCATGAGGTCAGTGACTCAGTGTTCATGAGTTTGCCTGGTTCATGGATGTGACACTAAACGAAGAGGCTGTGTACAAATCCATATACTGACATACACGGTTGAAGATGTGTATACAATGTTTGGAAAGGAGGCCTGTCTAGTAATTGATATCGCGTTGGCTAAGGGTGGCCCAGAATCGATTGTAGAGTCTTATTACTCAACAATGAAATCCCAACAGCAACCCGGAGGTCAAAGTAACGACACTTTGTCACTCCGTACCAATTTAAGCTGGACTGGTGTCTACCGAATGTCTTGCAGGAAGACAGGATGATCAAAGAGGTTGCAAATCTCTACATCAATGGTGACAAGAAGAAAGGGCTAAAAAAAACACAAAGCTCCTGTGCTTTGTGAGCGACCACCTACAGGAGGCAACACCAGTAAAGTGATCAAAAGAATAGAGAAAAGTGACGCTAGGTTACCATTTCTATTATGAAAATGCAGACGCAGTGATCACGTGTTAATGAGCGGCCAAGATCACAATCACGTTGGGATTTATATATACTTTTACTTGCAATAATCATCCAATATTGCTTGTGTTTCATATTGCCTTTATTTATAATATTACGTTACATTTATATATTATGCAGTTAACGTTTTATTAAAGCAATAACTGCAATTTATATATTCAGTATTGTTGCACTTCCATGTATAATACAGTGAATAACTTGTTTATAAATTCACAAGCCAAGATTGATTGTCTGTCATGCCTGACTCTGACTGACTCATTCGTATCATCTTTAAAACAAAGGTTTTTAGTCTGATTGTTATTCCATCAGTAGATAGCGGTTGGCGGAAGGTGTAAGGCCGATAATGTCGAGTTTTTTTCAGCTTCTGGCGGGAAATTTTTTTTCGCAGAAAATGCTGGCGGAAATATGTGGCGGGGGGAAAATATAGAATGCAGACTGGAAATTCACAACTATACATGGTCTACAAAGCAACTAAAGTTGTTCTTTTATCAAAGTTATTCTCATTATGTAACGATGGGGAATAAGAAATAATCTGGGTATGCGAAAAAGCGTAAATTGTCTGGCAATCAGTTTCAAAATATGCTTAGAATATGCTAAAAGCTTAGAATTTCTGATCAAGGTGAGATGAGATACTTCTGCTTCCGCTCGAAAGATTTCTGCTAGGATTTCGACCGAACATAAAGAATCCATAAAGGAGAGTGTGTCTGGTTTTAGTTTAGTCAATATGGAAATTTTAAAAGACATATTCGAGCTTCTACTGTGTTCAAATTGTCAAAAATTTAGCCTTGAATTTCTTGAGGATAATGACAACCGGATGGAATGTGGTGGTCCTATCTTTAATAATTTGAGGTGTTCTTCGTGTAAATGGGAAAATAAATTCTATACTTCGAAATAGAATAAACCTGCTATGAAATAAACAGACAGATGGTTTATGCCATGAGATTTATCGGTTGCTAACGTGCTGGAGCTAAACGGTTCTGTGGGCTGTACCGGCTGCTGAACATGCCACCACCACAAAGACCCCTTCCTATTCCTTGTACAACAAAGCTCTACTTGAAAGTGCCATACTGTGTGTGAGAAAACAATAGAAGATGCTGCCAAAGAAATTCATGACATAAAACAAAAGACATCAAATGAAGTTGTTGATTGCGCAGTGGCAAAGGAGAGGGTTTTAGTCCCTAAATGTATCGCGACAGTTTCCATGGATACCGGGAAAGTTTTGGACACAGAGACGCTCAGCAAAATGTGTCACACATCCAAAGACATTGAAAACAGCAGCTGTAAAGGCAGATCATCTGCCAAAATGCAAGTCTAATTAAATGCTGCAAGAATTTCCAATCGCTCTGTAGAAACGAACAAGCTACGGTATTCTGAGTTTTATGAAGATTCTTCGAAGGGAGGGGGGGGGGGAGAAGAAAAAAGGGGGCAAAGATAAAGCTGAAGAGGGAGAAACATAGCCTGTGAGTGCATTTTGACTGAAAGTAGATATACTCACTTTAGTAATGTTTTAATCTTGTATATTTAGTGATTTGTATTCAATGTATGTTGTAGGCTATCTTAAACGGTCGTTTTCTCAAAATAGCATTTTCGGTCATCCGGAAATCTTTTAAAAAGGATAATTCAAAAACAATTTAACGAAATGACCTGAAATTTTCTATGTGGTAATATAGATATCCTTTCTTGTTCCTGAACCTAAAATATTATGTATCTTGTGAATAGATCGTTAAACAACAGGATTTCAAGCACCTCGCTGTGCTGTAAAAATGGATTTGCCCTATTTTTTTGGTGAAAAAAACAAATGCTACCAGGTTTTTTAGGTTCATCCCCTAGATGTGCCTTTTCTGAATATAGGAATAAGAGTTATTTGTTTTTTTAGCCCTTCTTTGGTTCTGTATCCTTTTTAAAAAATGGCGACTAAAATCACAGTTGGGGGTCATTATCTTGGTTACCATGGCAACATATGGCTCAAAAAGTATGTTGTTGTGCTCACTTTATCAGGCCCTCTCCAGTCAAAGTATACTGGTGATTGATTTGCTGCTGTTTTAGCCATAAATGAAATCAGGGTGGAAGACCACCTTAAGGCTCTTTTCCACTCATCGCAAGTGTTTGCATCTATAGTAATTAAAATAAGCTGTCGAGTATTGTGATTGAATGAAAGTACTCGGCTACTCGCAATGAGCTTGCGAGTTCACTCTTGCGATGAGTGGAGAAGAACGTTTTAAGCCCGTTTTTCAACAGGCAAATTTGTTCACGCGAAGCGACTTTTTCCCTTGTCAGCATCGCTTATCACGCCACCAGAAGCGATGCAGACAAAGAAAAAAGTCGCTTCGCGTGAACAAGTTCGCCCATAGCGGAAAACGGGCATTAATTGCAGAACGTACGACCTTGTACGATATTTCTGAAACATTTTTTACCTCTGAAAAAAAGAAAATTAAACGAATATTCAATTTATACTCACCACAACTAGGTTAGGCGGCACAAGTGTCAAAACGGAAATATATCGTTCAACAAGTGGTGGAAATCCAATGACTAATTTGCACTTGACATGTCCATCTTTTCGTTCGTGTACTGTCGAGTCTCTGCACCATGGCACAAAATCTTTATAATCTTCAACATGTGACACCACATGGTATATATTCTCCATTGAAAATCTGAATTGGTTAGATTGAACAAAGTTATCTATACAGGGATATCTGCATTTTTAAGCTGGTACTTCGACGTTTCAAGTATAACCTCTAACTCCCCCCCCCCCCCCCC
>CACRXK020002035.1:0-46970 GCA_902702795.2 Paramuricea clavata | reverse complement strand
GTTTATCTGCAACTGTTCACCCTTAGTTGCCACCGACGGTATTTGATAACTGATATAAATAAAATACAGTCTGGTTATACTGACTTGATCGTGTCATGACAAACTCTTTATTGGAAAATTGTGAAGAAATAGTCGAATATAGAGGGTCGAATATCATACTTAAACTTGTATAGCTACAGTATCATTGGTACATAGCGTTGTGAATACAAGCCTTTGCTTTAATACCTTTCGCTTCAGCAGTCTTTTTTTTCCATGCTTCTCTACGCTTTCCCAGGCGGGCTTCTCTTTCCTCAGCAGTCTCCTCGAGCAAACGTTGTCGTCTTCGCTGGCTCCCTCCTTTTCGCGAGACGTTCGGCTTTCTTGTCGTTTCCTTGCCGCTCTTCATTTGGCTCCATACAGTAGTCCATATCTTTTCAATTGGTATTTGATACCATAATTGTTTTATTAAACTCTTTATAGAGCAAATTGCTTTGAAAGCTGTCAAAGTTTTTTGCAAACGTACAAAATACTGTAGTGTAAAAAGCAAATTATTTTCATGAAGTATCTGTCAGTTGAAGTCGTCATTTGTCATACAACAACAAATTTTAAATTTGACCAATCAGTGTTCGCTATCCATGACAGTCCGCCATATTTTTGAGATCAGTGAGGATGACCACCATAGAAATAATAGACATAGAATGCGTGCTCCTATCTCTTCTCAGTAAAAATTTTGTCTCCACAAAATGGCGGATTTATAAGGGCATTTTGGCTAGTCCCAGACTCCTGTGGCGTGGAATTTCGCGCGGTGCCGGGAGTGCGAATTGTTTTTTTCAACAAAGTTTGCAAAAACAATTCTATCCAGACTTGAAGTGGAAAAAAGTGTTTTTAATGGAGAAAAACCCATTCCCGTGGGTTTTTTTACGAAGAGCAATAGTTCTGAACAGATTATATAGAGAAATCGTCGTTTCAAAATACATTTTCAACGTTGTTGTGCAAGCCAAAACAAAACACGAAAAATCAAGACAAACTGAAACTCAATAGGTATGTTTTAAAAAATATATTTCAACTGTTTTATAATATAAATAGTGTTCAATAATCTTTTTAAACTTACACAACTACTTTTTATACTTTTTTATACGTTGCTTGAGCTTGAGGCAACGCTTTTGAAACCATGTGTTTTCGACGATCATTTAGGCGATTTACAGTTTAAATATCAACAACTAAATATTTTTGTTTCAAAAACATGAAAACACTTCGTTTAGATTGAAGAAAAACAAAACCCGACGAAGAATGAACTATCATCTCGTAATTTTATAAAGTATTAGCAAAACAGTTACGTTCAGAGCTTTCAAAAATGTTTTATGAGTAAGTTATATTTTATACGCGAAACTACACGAAAAAACTACTTGTTTTTTATACAAGGCTGCACGATTTTCACCGTTTTTGTAACGGCACATTTGCTTTGAGCCTTTAAAGAACTTAATATTTCAAATTCTATCCCCAAACTACAAATACCAAACGTTTTGACGATGAAAACTTTATAGTTTTAGCTTTGTTTATACTTTGTAGTTTGCACTCCTACTCAAATTCAACATGGCGGATTTATAAGGGCATTTTTGTTTTCAGTTTGGACACCGGTCACGTGACCAAGCACGCATTCTAGGTCTAATATTTCTATGACGTAGACTCTATATAAATTAAATAATGTAGCTCTCATCACGTAGATAGTTTACGAAGTTGGCAAGTTTACGAAGGAAGAAAGGCTGACCAGAAACTGTAGCAACCTCTTCTAACATGCTAGGAACACCACAGTAGATTTTTGGTGGTCACACCAATATGGCCGCCATTATCATTGCCTTCTTCATTTATGCATAGTGAACTCTATATATATCTGGAGCAAGAACGTCAGTCATTCGGTCTATGAGAAAAGTGAAGCCAAGATGGCGGCAATTGACGTCCAATAGCTCTGAAGGTCGTAAATGGTTTAATACCATTTTCCCAGCTATTTCTGACGGATCGTATCCGTAGTAAAACCACGAAATTTCGGCACACTCATTGCAACTTCGTGTTAACCGCGCAGACAAAAACAATAGAAAGGGGGACTGGAACAGACGTCCAATACCTTTTTGTTCACGAGTTCTCTCTCCAGACATATATAGAGCTCACTGTGTATAGCGAATGCACTATCCAGTCCTAGTTGGAGATCAGTGTTTGTACAATATTTGCAGTCATTTTGTTAGTTTTTTTTGTGAATCTAAATTTTTTTGTAAATCATTTTTTCAGGTTCAAGTAGGCGGGAGGAGCGTGGTGTGTTCTGATGTAGAGCAACACGTGGTACGTTTGCACATACTTCATGAGATGTTTATTTCATCACCAACGCAAAAGATTTTTGTGTATATTAGGATTTCGGTTCACGAGGCGTGTGGCGAGCTGGAAAGGTGTTCAATTTATTATTTATTAAATGATTTTCAGGTTATTATTGATGAAGATGATAAATTTTTAAAATTACTGGAATTACTTGGTATTTATCAAGAACAAGGTACGTGTTGCATATTTAGGCCTAACAAAAATATCCTGTGCTTCCGATTTCAAAATATAGGGTAAAAATATTATTAAAAATATATTATTATAAAAATATAAAAATATAAAAATATATCACATTGGTGTAGTTGCATGACATTGGTAGCAATGGCCATGAGTGTGTACACGATCAGTGAGCATTGCCACAACACATATGCATTTCAAGAAGCAATAGCTGTGGGCAAAGGACGCCATTCTTGGCATCACGTTGTATTGTAAAGCAAGCAACGAAAATATAGTAGGGTCAGTAGGTAAGCGAACAGCCCAACCATATATATAAAAAAAAAACATTAAAAGTTGGAAGAAAAAATTTGATTTAATCTGAAGAGTTTTGACTTTTGTTCACTCCGCAAATTGCTGAAAAGCGAAAAGATGAGGTCAAGTTTGTTTTGCGCATGCGCTATGTGAGGGCCGTCTGGTGTAAAAACTACCCAAATTTTGCGTTGTTTTGACATCTTCTAAATTGAAACTCTAATCTATATCCTTTTAAAAGTATAGCGAACCAGAACGATGTTAGATGTTAACTAAGTGTATCATATTTTATGAATATAGTGTCTTTAAAGTGTTAACAAATGGCACATCCGCTGAACGGACTTGACCGCCTCTTTAAGAAGCGTTAAACTGCGATATTAACAACAAATGCCCCCTCTCTAGTAGAAAATAAATCCTTCAATAAACGCCAAGGGCTTTTATTACATCATTTACGGTATTGGTACGTATTGGCGTAGCAAAATTTGTTCTTCTATTTAGGAAGTGTTTTGGTGTTTGTTGAGAAACAAGAATCGGCTGATAGTTTACTGAAGGATTTACTAAAGAGATCTTACCCATGTCTCTCGCTTCATGGAGGTAATTGCCTTTCACCATAGCTGGAAAATGTTCTTTCTTGGAACCTGGGTTTAGGGCTCAAATTCTCAAAATATTCTGCCAAATATTACAATTTTTTGGGAAAATACAATTTTGTGACTTTTATCTTACATGCCACATGGATTATGTTCTTTCAGATAAATCCTCAAGTAGTCACATTAGTTACAGTTTTACTGGATCGAAAACAAATTAATATTTTTGTTCCAAACTGTTCCGCTGTAATTTAGGTATCGAGTTAATTTGGTATTCAATCATTTCAATAATCATGCTGTGCCAGCATGAGCTCGACCTTTGAATTTACTATACGAGTAAATTGTTAAACACGTCCGAAATTATCAATACAATAAATTCGCGCAATAACTTATTGGGATAGATGAACCTATAACCCTAATCAAACCCTAGACTTGCTCCAAGTCTCTCTTTCATTGTCATATAGTATCGATCCACTATAGTGTACATTACATGACGTAGCGCGGAGGGGCGGAGCGAGAAAGAGAGACTTGTCGACTCGGTTCAAAACTGAACCGAAAATGCAAGACTTGCTTTAATTGTTTTCCTTCAATTTCTGTTTTATTTGCTATTATGGAACTCATGTTATTTACACTGTGCTAGATCAATACATATAAACACTGACAGAAAACAATTAAATTAAAGCAATTCTTGCATTTTCGGTTCAGTTTTGAACCGAGATTTTCCGAAGTTGACAAGTCTCTCTCTCCGCCCCTTCGTACTACGTCATGTAATGTACACTATAGTGCATCGATACTATATGACAATGAAAGAGAGACTTGGAGCAAGTCTAATCAAACCCCAACTCTAACCCCTAACATAATCTTAATCTAACCATAATCTAATCCTAATCCTAATCTGAGTGACACTAATCTAAACTTGATGACCGTTTTTTTAATAATCTGCTTTTCACCATTGTTTGTTTTGTGTATACGTGCCGAGAAGAAATGAAACCACTGTTTGAAATGAAACCTCCTTTTAGCATGCAGTAACGTTTGCACAAATAACATGCCTTTATTAGTCCATCTGCAGCCATTTGAGTCTATGAAATAATAAAATCCATCCATTCGTTTGTAGGTATGGATCAATTCGACAGAGACAGTACTATCGCTGATTTCAAGAATAATACTATAAAACTGATGGTGTGTATTTGTGTATATAAGTTTATTGTACGTTATAAATCTATTTTGACTGACTCAATTAAGTTGCGAGTGTTGTCGCTGCATGGTTAGTCTGTGCACCTCTATACCGCCTAAATTCGATTTCTGCACTATCTGCAGCCATCTTAGCCTGCTCGCAGCCCGAAAATTCGTTCAAAGGAAAACCCTAATTTTCCGTTTCAAATTTTCCGGGGAGCAGGCTACAGCCATCTGAGTACCGTACTTTTGCCTTCGTTGCATATTATAGAAGAGCTGCACTCAGTTTTGTATTACAAAACACCGCAGGATTTCTTCAGGTTCTTTGGTTTTCTCGCATATTATAAAGTTGGAGCAAAAAGGGATGGTTAATACAGGACTTCTATGGACAACAATTTGTAGAGAACTGATAAAGCTATCCAGTTTTAAAAATATAGTTTGATTTAGTTCTTACTGATTCTATAGCCAATTGAATACCCTTAAAAAATGAGTATATCTAGCGTTATTCGGCAAAGAAAATGATGTCGAGGTTCATGTGTTTATTAGGTTGCAACTTCTGTGGCAGCTCGTGGTCTTGATGTTAAACAGTTGGTACTTGTTGTGAATTTTGACTGTCCTAATCACTACGAGGATTACGTCCATAGATGCGGGTATGTTGTATCGTTCCATGTTAATGTCCATCAATAGACTGCATGCAAATTGCGTATAAATACCACAGGGGGTCCAACTATAAAGAGCTGTGTTATGAATATGAATAAAACATTAATTAAACGTCATATGAATAAAACATCATAACGTAATATATTTAAATTATTGCACTTACTTGTATAAATCATAAGAACTTGCATTTGCAGTGAATAGCTTCAAACAGGGCGCTTATATACGCTCAGAAACATTGCTTCGAACGATTGTTCAAATATGGCGAATAAATTGACAAAACGAAAATATTACATGACGTTCCAACGAAAATAACAGCAAGGATTGCGGGCGCACGAGCAAAAAGGCGAGGGAAGAAATAAATAGACGGGATGAAACAAATATCACGTGACTTTTTAAAATGCTTCTAGACTATCCGTTTAAGCTTTTTGTGGTATTTTTAGGGCTCAGTCGATGTTCTCTTACATGAACAAGCCTAGTCATTACCAAAAAAAGCACTGATCAATCTAATTTATGTGATTTATAACAGCGAGCATTCTTGGCCGTTTTCGCGAGATGTGTTCCATAAGTAGCCTGTTCTCGTGACGTATGACTAAATAATAATAAAACTAAATAATGTAAAAAAAACGTTGGTCGCTACATTTAAACATTTCATAGGCAGGAGGCGTTTTGGAATTTTCCGAGAGAACAGGATACTTATGGAACACATGCATCACACGATCGCATTACCGGTGTTGCATCCCTTCTATTAATATCTATTACCCTCGCCTTCCACTCGCGCCCGCAATCCTTGCTGTTATTTTCATTGGAACGTCATGTAATATTTTCGTTTTGTCAATTTGTTCGCCATATTTGAACATTCGTTCGAAGCAATGTTTCTGAGCGTACATAAGCGCCCTGTTTGAAGCTATTCACTGCAAATGCAAGCTCTTATGATTTATACAAGTAAGTGCAATAATTTAAATACTGTATTACGTTATGATGTTTTATTCATATTACGTTTAATTAATGTTTTATTCATATTCATAACACAGCTCTTAGTTGGACCCCCTGTGTAAATACCAAAAGAGGAACGCTTGTATGTACTGTCTAAATTTACCTTCCGAAAGCCATACCTTTTACTCTGCATGGCACGCAGTATGTTTTTCACTAGGCGAATTCAGATTCGCGCTAACCCTAACCTTAACGCCCTAACCCTAATTTTGCTGCATGACGTGGTAAGCGATTAAGAGAAAGTCTCGCTTTTGTTTGCATTTTAGCAATTTTTTCTACCAAAGAAAATATATGTAAATATGTTTTTTCTATTATTTTCAGTCGAACTGGCCGTGCTGGTAATAAAGGGACGGCTTTTACATTCATCACACCTGAACAAGGAAAGTAAGTATCCATCCAGTGATATATATGTAGTTGAGTTTAATAAAAATAATATAACTGCGCGTCATTCAACGTTTATTTTTTACCATTAGTAATTTTTTCTAAAGTCTTTTCTCGCTGCTGTTCTACTTGTACTGTATCAGTCTTTATTTTAGTCCTCGCAAATTTATTTCATCCATATACTTCTTATCTTGTGAAATCATGTGACTATTCCGCGCGTTTATAACATATCGCTGAATGTACAATCTTTTTTAAATATGATCAAGATAATTTTCTCTCTTTCCTTTGTTAGTCTGCATAGAGATCGTGATTATTTGGTTGTAATTTTACCACCTGGCCTGTATATTGCTTGTTTTCAAATGCATTGAACATCTTTATTTCATTGATTTTATAGATTTTCCGTAGATATTACAAAGGTAAATATTCTGCTCCGATTATATAGCACTATAAACTATTACTGTAGCAGAACACTTGCGGCTGTGCTGAACGAGTTACTTTAAATTGAAAAAAAGTTGATTGTGTGGTCAGTAGATATATAGTTGAAGGTATTGTAGATGGAAATTATCGAGTGGAAATTTGTATACATTTATTACACCTAACCAGGAACAGCTGCGAAAAATGCCTGGAATCCAACCTGCGGGTCAGATGCCAACAAAATCTTGATATTTACCCATAACCTATACATGGCAGTGCCCTAGTATATATATATGAACTTGTGGTTAGGGCTCGACAACTAGACTCTGTAGCTCGTGTAGTTGGTTAGAGCGCTGCACCAGAATCGCATGCAGGTTTGATTCCTGCCAGCGACCTAAAGTTGCATTTCTCGCAGCTGTTCCTGGTTAGGTCTATAATAAATGAATATAAATTTCCACTTGACAATTTCCATCTACAATACCATTCAACTATTAAAGAATCACAGTCAACCGTGATGCTTTGCGCGCTATGTAAATGTTTACATGTATGGGGAGCTAAAAATAGTGTCTTCGAAAATAGTCAAACACTAAAAATCATATACATAAACTTTATTATAAATAAAAAAGTTTAATACATTTATATCTGCTGGTGTTTTGATGAAATCCTGATTCCTGCCCCATCACCTACTACGTTCATGCAGTTCGTCCTTGCTTTGATGGAGCAGGATTTCGGCGACTCGCTATGTGAAAACCCCCTCGAAATCCCCCGTATTCCCAGGCTTTCTTTCCTTTCCGTCCAAAGGGCGTACGTTGAACTTGTCAACGATATTCTTTTTGATATACCCTCACTTGTTGGTCTTCCACGAACGGGAAATACAGAAGTCATCATTAGCCATCTACTTTATAAAATGAGAAAACGTTCTAAAATCATTGGTTAAGATAAATATACACACACGCCAAAATCTCAATCAATTATCTATTAACATAGTCCAACTATGAAAAATATGACATCTAAGAATAATGCAGATTGATATAAGGATCAGGATACGCTTCGGATGTCAATCTTTCGACACTAAAGTCGCTAATAAAATGGCGGAATACAAAACAATCAAAACATTTTAGCGCGCAAAGCATCACGGTTGACTGTGATTCTTTAATCAATCGAGTGAGATGCCAACAAATTCTTGATATTTACCCATAATCAGTAGATGTATGTTTCGAGAAACAAAGAACGAATGCATGCTGTTACCACTTTCAAAAGAAAACAAAGAATGCATGTAGTTATCACTTTCCCATCCAAGAACTAATTTTCATTGTCCCCATTGGGTAAGTTTGCTGGTATTAGACAACGTAAAATCCTATAGTGCAATGTTTATGCATGAAAAGAGACGAACGCTGGAAAAATGTTGAAATCGTAATATCTACTTCTGGTGGATTTTTAATCTTTTTGATCTCTCAGTAAATAGTGTTGCCGTTTCCAGGGGCTGGAACTTTCAGGAGCGGGTGTACCTGACGATTTGAAAGCATTGATGGAAGAATATAAAGAACAAAGGAAAGCGGTATGTGTTTCATGTTTGTTTGTGTACTTTTATGCATTGCTCTGATCCTTTCGCCAGGGCCAGTTGCAGTGAAGTGTTTTGCTTGTCAAGCTCCACGCTCTTTTCCTATCTATGCGATATATCGAACACTAGAGATTGTGCTATTGTTACTGTTGTGCTCCTTTATTTTTGTGTTGATCGTTTGGTATGTCATTGACACTTCTTGACATCAAGGCTATACAGTATTTCCAATTTTGGAAGTCCAGTACTCTGCCGTTAAAGTATATTTTCATGCATGCATTGCGCATTTGTACGGGTTTACTTAACCATTATTTTTTGAAAACGCCCCCATACCTTACGGTCCGGACACGACATACTCGGTGTAACTAACTATTGTGCTTGACCATAACAATGATTGTAGGAAGGAAAAGGCATTGTAAAGAACAGCGGATTTTCTGGGAAAGGTATAGTAAGCAGAACTTAAGATAATTTTCTTTCCGAAACATTCACTCCAATACGTTTCTCTGTCTTTCGTTTTTTGCACCACCCATTGGTGGTCGCGTGAAAACGTTGAATGAGAACAAAATGCTTTAGTAGCTTATATATTTGTATTGTTTTACAGGATTTAAATTCGATGAAGCCGAGAAAAACCAAGTTAACGAAGCCAAGAAAATGCAAAAATGGGTAAGATATCGGACAAGCATATTAAAGCATGTATTAATGAAGGTGGCTCCCTTCCCTACAGTCGTACTTATGGCAATTGACAATGCAAAGTGTTACCATGCCGGGCAACATGGCGAAAGCATACAGCCTGCGAGTTTTACCATGCACAAAATTACAACTTCTTGTCAAAATTTGAAGATAGGCTACCGATAAAAAAGCGTAGTGTAATGCCCCTTGTAAAAATGTTTAAAAGCCATAAAATTACGGATGTGGACCTCACAAAGTTTCTACTTTGATTTAAAGTTTCTACTTTATAACTAATAAATTAATCACGGGTAGGTTGTATGAAGGCCGGATAGTGATTTTTTCAAGCTTATAACCCACATTAAACTTTAGCATTTATAATTAATTTCCAGGCGTTGGGACTGCAAGATTCAGATGATGAGGCTGAAGCAGCAGATCAAGCCGCAGACCAGGTAAGATTTTTATTGGGATGATTTTAATTTCAATTTCGCTGTCAGCGGACTAAACCAATGTACACTAATCCTAACGGAACCATACATGACTTATAATACACTTTTTCAATTATACAATTCTCATTAGTAACTTTGACTGAAATCTGGTAGTGTTACCACAACACCAAAACGGTGTAAATTCTTGCAGCTGCATGTGTGGACACCAATCTGGTGTTAACTTACACTCAATTTTGTGTCAAACTGTCAATGTACACCTTTTTTAAACCTGGGTTTTTGGAAGAAAAAAAATTTATCTCAAAGATAATCTTTCTATTAAGCCTTTAGCTATATATAATTTCTGTTTTATCTAATATTTACCAGATTGATAAAGACATCGCCAAAGCCTTTAGTAATAAACCAACCTTGAAGAAAACCGGTATAGCAGTTGCTCCACCAGTTGCTCCTGGCGCTAACCCGCCTGAAGCTATTAAAGGGGCACAGAAAGGTAACATTAGATGTATTTCCATTTTTAGCTGTTTAAAATTCTGTATTATTTTTGTAAAAAAAACAGGTTTAAGGAAAATGCTATCTCGAGAATTCAATTTGAGATTTAACAGTATAGATAAAACGTTTTTCTCTGACTCGAATTTCTAAAGGAATACCATATGGTTTCCTGTGCAGGATAGTGTCATCCACGCACGCGGGATGATTTTTTACGCTTTCCAAAAGTCGAGCAATATCCCAAGTGCATGGATTCGCTATCCTGCACGGAAAAGAAAAAACAATTAGTAATTGTTTTATAAAATAACTACAGTGAAACAACGGCCAGTAACTTTATTTTTAAAACGTTAACTTTATTTAAACGTTATTTAAACGGTTAACTTTATTATAACTGTATTAACGTTTTTGTTAACTTGTCTCTCGTTTATTATAGTGTTAACTTCACACGTTAAAATGTTTTCATTGTCCGACATTTTAAAAAGCCCGCGCGAAGGCAATAAAATATTGCGTGCGGGCATTGACCAATCAAATCGCGTGTTTCACTGTAGTTACTGTGATTCTTAATTTGTTTATATGGATTTTCTCGGAATGCGTTTATTTCTGTTTCTTGCTGTTCAAATTAACTTTTTAACAAAATGGTACAAATATTTTTCAGCCAAGCTCAATCTTGCTGCCAGCATAGCTGCGAAGATCAACGAGAAGATTAGTTCGGGAAATGTAAGTATGCGGGTCATCTCAAGAAATGAAAATTGTTTGTGTTTGATGAAGCATAGTTGAATTGAATTGACCATTTACGCAATAGACAAAATTTTGATCTCAACAAGTCTAGACAAATATTTCATCACAGCTTGAAAGAGCATCACAAAATTAGTAATATTCCAAAGTTTCGTTGCGAAATGTTGTAAATATTGACAGCCTCAAAGCGTATCGGGCTGTCAATTTCCCGTTTGTAATCTAAAATGACTGAAAATTGCAAACTTCGCAAGGCTATATTATCCGCATTTTACAACATTTCGCAACGAAACTTTGGAATATTACTAATTTTGTGATGCTCTTTCAAACTGTGCTGAAATTTTTGTCTAGATCAAAATTTTGTCTATTACGCAAATGGTCAATTGAATTGAATTGAATTAATAGAGGATGAAGTAATTATTATACTGGGGCAGGATAAAAATTTGTGATTGGCGCTAACCCTCGGTTAAAATTTATCTGCTGTTTTAGTTTATGTATTTCTGCACATCTATTTATTTTAAAACTTTTAAAACAAGAAGAAAACTTCTATACTGATCCAGACAAGATTTCTGAAGAAATATTTCCAAATTTATGCAACAAGCTGTTGGGAAGTTTCCTTTGAATTTTAGATTAGCCCAGGGTTAGCTTATCGGATTTCGAACAACCGGCCCCTGTATACTATCTTTCAAGGGTGGATTTTCATTTTTTTTAAAGGAAGGGTGGAAAAATTTCTAGTTGGATGCAAGCAGCACCACTGAGCAAGCTTCGGCAGGGGTTAGGCGTTAGGATTAAAGACTTTCACACAAAATAGGAGAGGTGAAGGGAAATTTTGGTGGGGTTGAACACTTTATAAGAGGGGTTAGAGAGATTCTAGGGGGTAACCCCTCCCCCCAGTAAATCCGCCCATGCTATCTTTCACCTTTATTAACTCACTACCTCGTTTTCGTTGTTTAGAATTTAGACATGACGCAGCAAGCTACAAGTCAGATCATGAAGGGTGAAGTTGTTAGCAAAATGTCTGTAAGTAAATTAACCACCGTAATCGAGTACTCTGCGAATTAAGATACATGCATGAGCATGGACATGGGAATATATGAAATACATTTTAGAATGTCGTTGAAAATCTTTCTACATGCAAGTTATATTCATATTTTGCTTTATTCTTCGAATATGTTGACTGAAATACCGTACGTAAATCAACGCGTGCTGTAGCCCATCAGGTTGGATTATTATATGGATATGCATGTTTCGTCATCAACAGGATCACTCAAAGTTTATCTCATATTTCATATTTAACCCAAAACTCATGATATTTAAAATATCCCTCCATTGTCATTGCACTCGTTTTAAAGGAGGAATGCTCCTTTTGAACCAACGCCAGTTAGTGAGATTATAAAAATGTATCCAGGGTAGCAGCCTTCTCATTGTTTCAAACGTTTTTGTTAACAAGATAAACTGGACTTCGTTCCTATGTTATTTTAAACTAAAGCATAATGCATTGTGCTCCTCATGTAGGGACTTGGTTTGGCGAAACAACTTGCAGAAAAGGTGAACAATAAACTGAACTACATACCTGCTGAACCGGAGAAAGAAGAAGAGACAACATCGTCTGAAGATCGTTATGAAGACGAAATTGAGATCAACTCTTTTCCGCAACAAGCACGTTGGAAAATCACTTCTAAGGTACGACCTATTCCCGTCGGTGTAAGCTCGGTTGTGGAGCATACGGTTTGCATACAATTTTAAGTTTGCATTATTTTAATTTCTAGTCGAGGATGCGAATTAATGGAACCAACGTCGGGCTTTTTTATTGAAAAAAAAAATACGACCATTTATCAGTTCTGGTTTGTGGAAACACCACGTACTGTAAATGTATTATTTGCAAATAATAAATTTACGTGGTGTTTCCACAAACCAAAACTGATAGATTTTATTATTCGCCATGCAAAGGAACTTATTTATTCATTTACAGTAGTTATGTAGCTAATTTGTTGTTCTCCAAAGACTGTATAAAAATAGTCAGGGTGGAAAATTGTTGTCACTGCATCTTGACAACATGTTTTAGTGTGAAAGATTAAAATGAAAACATTATAAAAGATTAAAAGTAAGCGAGTGGAAGCATATAAAGTTTAAATTCGTCTAATTAAGGATTGCCATTCATATTGAATAGCAATTAAACTACAGGCAACTACAATCTTACAGTATGTTAATGCATATTTTATACATTTTTACCCACCCTCTTGCAGGACACGCTTTCTCAAATCACTGAGTATTCTGAAGCAGCAGTAACAGTGCGTGGAACATACATTGCTCCAGGTATGTTGGTCAAAAATGTGCAAAAGTCATCACTTGAAAGTATTAATACATGTACGTGAAAAGTTCAAAAAAGGGAAATCATGAATTATCCAGTTACAATTCGTGCATGAAGAGCAGTATTGGATCCAGTTTAATAACTATTGAATATTGCCCAAGAAAATTGAATCTGCTGAGACAAATTAGCACAGATTCAATGAAACGAACGATGCGATGCCATCGCACATCGCATAACTGATATCAAGCTTTTGTAAATATTCCATTTATTTAGGAAGCCAACCTGCTGAAGGGGACAGAAAAATATATCTATACATCGAAGGTACATCATATATAAATATGATGGGAATATCCCACCAAAAACGAATTTTCACTTGCCAAATATACACACTGTGTATTAATGACATGCACTGCTCTCTTAATTATAATGTATATAGGACCCTCTGAACGAGCTGTTCAAATTGCGAAATCGGAAATCAAACGGGTTCTCAAAGAAGAACTGCTTCGTCAGGTAAGCAGGTTTCAATACTATAAATAAGTCAGCCAGCTGGTTCTGTGTAGGGATTCATGCAGCTACCATTAACTCCTCAGAAGAATTGTAAACATTATATTTTATTTTCAGAGTAAATATCACGCACCACAGCCAGCAGGACGGTACAAGGTTATTTAGCCGAGAAAATCATACTTTGGAGGTGACACCTCTGCAGAGCAGTTTTGTTGGATAAACATCGAAAGCTTTGTGTTTGTTCACTTTGTTGATTCAACTATACAACGCAACTAGACAAGACACATTAGAGAAGACATTCTCTGTCCAAAATATTACAATCACTAATTCAACGAAGACCCACACATATATACCTGATTTTCTCAACTTGCATCAACATTGATGCGTTCAAGTTGTTTTATCAGACTTGTCAAAACTTGATGTCCACAGACTTGCTCAAGTTGTTTCAACGTTGAACAAAATTTGTAAAATAACTTACCTTATAGTTTCGAAAGCTGTGCTTTAACTCAATCTTGCTAATGTCATTCATGCACTTGAACTCAATCTTTCTACCTAGCTTCTAAATATATAACGGTACATTGGAATTCGATACCAACACAAAATATGAATGAAGGGAACTGAACTAGTATACTTTCAAATATCTGCATGTAACGTTTACTGAGATACCGAACTGCATGCAGATAGAGACATGGACATATATATGTAATTGTAAATATATGTTTTCATCCTCGTGCTTTTTAGGGAAATAACGATTGATGTAAAACAGAAGCCTATAATAAAGAATGAATCTTCTGTGCAGTTTTAAATCCATTTGTTGAAAATACATTCCATTGTTTTATATTTCGGTGATCGCCTTTAGCTCTCAAAGTCGTTGCCAAGTTCATAGTGTGCGTCCCTGCATTTAAAATCATCCTCAGTCTGATTCTTATTCTCCCGGGCTCTCTCCCTGCATGCAATGGATTGTTATCTAGTCCTAAGATTTAGGACTTGATCACGGTCGTATCAACACTGGCCACTTGAAACTTTTGAACGGCCGATTATTATATCGACGCCTTTCGGAAGGCTTATAGTTATAATAAGGCTTGCAGAATACAGTGTGTATTTTGAAGTCTAGTACTTGATGGCTTCATACACAATACTCAATTAGGTCTTTATATTTTACAATATACTGCCATTGTCTGAGAAGTTTTGTTATCTGCATTAACCATTGACAACTTGCGAGTCTTTTCAATAGCTGAATTTTGTCCTCACTATATTATAAGCTATCGAAAACATACAGTCTATATATATTCAAAATTTACACCACTCAAACGCAAAGAGATTGACCCGGCCGGCACCGCGTAAATGTCAAGTTGTAAGCGAAATCTAAATTTTCGACAAACCGGTCTTGGTTAAGACCCTGGACTTACAATTCTATATCTCGACATCCGATCCAAACATGACCGCAGACAATCGTGTGTAGACAAAATTGGTCGTGCAAAAATGACTTCTGATTCTCCGAGTGAGGAACGAGCGTGGGGAATAACATGGCCTTTTCCCTGGTTGGCGCACACTTGTCTGTATACTTTCAAACTTGGATTTGTTTTATAAAAAACATCTTGTGTTACCAATGCTCTTATTTTGGCCCATATCAGTGACAAAGGTTGAATTCCGGCGACTGGGGGGCGGAGGTGGGGATATTCGGGAAACTTTTAGATAGTCTACGATTTCCGTGATAGTAGACCAAGATATTTGGATTTTGGCGTGTCACACAAGGGAAAGGCTTTGGCAGGACAAGCCATGCGATTGTGCAGGATATTTAACGATCCGTTACGACGATAAGGGTTGAGACTAGTCGGCTGAGACTTTGTCCATAGCAGCCCAAAAATGCGTGGTATTTGTCATAGCATAGCTTGGAAAAGTTTTGAAAGCTCGTGCGTGTATGGGCGAGTCTACTATAATAAACAAAGTAGACTCGTATATGCAAGCGTGAAAGATTCTCATGCGCGAGCTTTCAAAACTTTTCCACGCATTTTTGGGCTTTTCCTATCAGTGTTTTGTCTTGAATTGCTTAATATTCCGCCCTTGAGTGTATATGTTGCAAAAGCACAAAATAAAAAAATGCACTCTTTTGTTAAAATGTAATCACACGCGTTCGGTGTGGTAACTGTGATCATAGATAAAAGACAAGTCTTCGGTGAGATATTTCGTTTAGGCATTTATTATATTTATAGGATTTAAAGATAAGCGAGCCTTTAAGTACTATTTACAACATGAGCGGCCGTGTTGTATCGGATACACAAAGGCTTAAAGATGCGGTACAGTCCGATCTGCGCATGTGCACAAAGGAGCCCTCTTTTTATTTACCAACAGTTTATTTAGGTTTTTATTTCATTTTATTTTATGTTCTTGCAAAGCTTGATTGTTGTGTCTTGACAATTTATTATACTCTAGAATCATGAAAATATAAGTAGTTGTCGAATAAAATTCAATATTTTGGATACCGAAATGTAAACAAAGCCTTTGTTTACATACGGACTGTACCGCATCTTTAAAAAACGACTCATCTTATGAGTTCATTGGCGAAGTAATTTTAAAAATAAACGTTGTCTAAGCCGAGAAAATCAAAGGTAAAGTTTATGTAAATCAACATGAATCTGTATCACATATACAGACTCCTTCACGCCCATGATTTCTTTTGTGTTTTCTTCATGAATTATTAATGAGTTTTTTAATTAGCCTTACATGAAGTATGTATTAAACACTGATCTCATATCGGTTGGCCAAAATGATTTAAAAAATACTGTACGTGGTGAATGCCTGAATGGCTAATAAAGTGTGGTGCTGGTCACCCCTTTCTTATCTTACACAAACAGGTATGTTATGCTTTCACGTTGATTTGTTACACTGACTGCAATTACCTCAGGCAGACAATCCAATCAATTTCCATATAAAATTATCATTCCTAATAAGTCCTCAACCACAGCTGCAGTGGTCACCAGTGCGGCCTATAATTTTATTATTTTACTTGTCAAGGGGAAAGTCTTCAAAAACGACAATCCATTGTTTGACCAATGGCCGTAATTTCTTTTACGTAAATTATATTACGAATGCCCAAAAGCTGAGGGGACGCTCCAGGATGCATTCCGTGTAAACTTCACGCCGAAGATAATCTGAGGTGGTGTTGCCGTGTGCCAAGTGAGGTCAACGTGTGCGCTGGCTGATTGTGGGCATCGTGATTTTTCATTAATAGTGGGTTTTTTAAAAATAAAAACTTGCTAAAAGGTGTGTAGTTGATGAATAAGATGTTTTGCTGATGAGCAATGATGAGTGTTGCTACTGTTCTGTTGTATCACAAGTTATAACCACCATTTAGTAATATTACACTGACCAGGAACACAAATTTCTCGTCATATGTTCGTTTCTCTCGATATGTGGGGCTTCCCTTAAATATTTGATGCTGCGCCAACCACCAAAACTCAAAACTTGTGTGCCAACCTCGATGTGATTGTGCACCAACAATTCAAAACTCACGCCGAAGATCTTCCACAAAACGTGCATGGAATGCACTCTGGGGGACGCTCCCCCCCCCAGGATTCACACCCTTAGAATCTTGCACACTATTTAATAATTAACTAAAATGCCAATGTACATCTCGATGAAAAAGTATTTGGTTTAAATTAACTCATTAAGTTGCATTGTGCCCTAAAAAAATGCACCCTACTTTATTAAAATTAACTAACACCAGATGATTTTACTGGTCAAGGGGTTATTCCAGAAAACATCCATACCATTCCCACAGAGGAAATTGGACGTTAAGCCTCCTACTCCCTTCAGATGTCCTAATAATACACTTTAACAAATGTTCTCCCTCTGCACAGCAGAAATTTTCTACTTGGGATGTGTGTGGATCTTTTCTGGAATGATGCAATATTACTGACAGCTCTCATAACGTGGGTGCATGTTCTCAACATTAAAATTATTTGTTAAATTTTTCATTCTGTGATGAAACAGGATGGATTCTAATATTTATGACACTTGTGTAGTTGCAAGGCATTTTTTAATACCATGGACTGGTGGGGTAATTGCCCCCCACTGGGCCCCTTCCTCAGCCCCACCACTGAAGACAAAAAAATTGCCTATTGAGTAAATTAGTTTTAATTAACATGAAAAGAAGTTTAAAAAACAAAGTTTGTTGGTGAGCATACTTAAACTTATGTTGTGTTTGAATGTTTAGCATGCAATCTATTACAAAGAGATTTTTTTAAAAAAGTGTTCTCAGAATGCAGGAAATGCTATTTCAGAGACCAAAATTTAAAAAATTTCTCATGCCTACGTCACTCAGTTCACACCTTCGGCGATCACATACAATCCTGGGGGGAGGGCAAGGAAAATGGGCCCTTTGGCAGTTTTGCCCCATTGGTCACTGAAGAATCCTTAACAAATGCACTGTGTAGTTGTTTGTTGAAGTCTTCAAGACCTCACATTTAATGTTTGTTGAAGTCTTCAAGACCTCACATTTAATTTACACTTTTATCACATGGTTATATACTTATATTTTCCCCAGAATATACAGGAAATTGCATTTCTGAAGTAATTCCACTAAATTTTCTCTGGGAAGACCCCCAGACTTGACAGCAACCTTAATTGACAAGTGAAAGTTTTGTTACATCTTAAGTGAAACATGTATAAAATATTGTGAAATGACGTCATATTATAGGTACATTCTGGAGATTCAGCATCAAGAGAATGTGAGGCATACATGCATTAATATGAATAAACTTATTTTAGCTCAAAAGTTGGTCCCTGAGCAATAGAACCCCCAAACGTTTTCTGAATGTGTGCCCCTGGCCTTGTGTAAGCCAAAACTTTAATGGCATCTGTGCTATGACAGACATGCACCCAAGGTAGCCCAGAGCCAGAGAGGTATGGAGATTTTGAGTATAGCCATTAAAGTAAGTTAGCAAGTATATATACTAGCATACAGTGATACAGATTAGGGCAGAAATTGATTGGAATCCAAGCAGGTGGTGTAGATTTTGAAGACATTAATAGTGCCACTATTGCAAAAACTTTGAAACTTGCTGTAATTACAAGACTGGTAAATGGGTGGGGTTCACTTTTGTTTTGAGAAGATGATGGAGAAAGCAAGAGGTGAACATGCAGCAAGTATATGATTTTGAAAGAAGCTTTGATCAGATTAGCATCCCACTGTTCAGTTTACTTCATGTAAATGATTTTAAAACCAAAATTTACAATCAAGATTTATACTAGAAAATTACCTGATGACTTTTTGGGCCTTAATTGGTAGAATAAAATACGGGCCCGTGTGTATAATAATATTTATACATCTAGTATGTAAAGTAAAGGGTGTTTTGTCAATAGTCTGCATCCTTATCGTTCTTTATCTGCAGCACAATGACCTTCTCGATAGCAATAATCACGAACAATTCACAGAAGATTTTCATGTATTAGCGAGGATTTTAGCCTTGTCTTAGGTCTTAACCATCTTCAGTTTTGTCTTAAGAACGATCTCTCCACCCGAGCATTGGTCTTTCCACACGAGCTAGAAAGCTAGCATTGCAGGGAGTGATAATTCAGATACTTCGATTTGATTTTCACTAATAAATTGGCGGTGGAACTAGGTGGATTTTCCACAAAAGGAAACAGTTTGAATCTGTTCTCGTTTTGATTAACTCTGCGCCTCCAAAATTATCCGGGTCTCGGTCCGCATCTGATTGCCCGACCGCTCAGTCTGCCCCTGTATATGTTTTAACTTTGCTTCCAAATGGTATACCATATAGTCTTTGATAAAATCTGATACTGTGTAATGATTGTATGTTTAATATTTAATATTTATTGCATATTGTACTGTCATGCATGCATGTTTGTGGTTGAAAATGTGTTTTCTATTTAGACAAAAATGTTGGTCTCATAATTTTGAATCGACCTTTGCATGGAAGCTACGAGAAACTTAAAGCTCTGTGGAAGAGTGGTAATCACAATTAATATTCATGATATCATTGGTCCCTCTTTTCTATACCATTTACCTAGAATTCATTCAAGGGTTAAAGACCATATACCAATTAACAACTAGATTACGAGCTCGAGATTTCTATGAGGTGGTAGTTATCACCTCATAGAAATCAAGAGCGAGTAATCTAATTGTTTTAGCAGAATCAGAGTAAACAATCAAGTTCGTCCTCAGAAACCTCAGAAAAACGCGAGCTGGGTAACAGGTGTCACAGCGGATAGTGTCCCCCACAGAAAATGTCCCCCCGGACACTATCCGCTAGCAGATTATGTCCCCCCGGACACTATCCGCAACGCGGATAGTGTCCCCCCTAGCAGATACTGTCCCCGCAAGAAACTACTGTAAGGTTTAGCTTCTGGGTTTTATTGGTAGAAAGGCGTCAGGAAATGAGCATACCATACAAAGCAAAAGAGATCATTTGATCAGATACCTCGAGAATGGCGAGTTCGAGCCTTTCCCAGAACAGATTAACAACAAGCGGAAAAGAGAAGATCCAAACATTTTTGAGATCGAATTGTTTGCAATTGTCTCATGCCTGAAGTGAGCGACGACATGATTTTGTGCGACCACTGGTTCACTTTGGTTGCGTGAATGTGAAAGGTATAGAAGGCAATGAACAGTGATTGTGCCCGAATGTACTCCTCCAGCATTCTGATGTTCAATGAACTTTTATTATGAAATACTGTAATCTTTATATAATTAAATTCTTGTTCTATAGTTTGCTTGCAAAATCTAGTGTAAAGTTTTTATATAAATAAATTTTCTCTCAAAGATGAGCCTTTGTTTTTGACTTTTCACGTGGGGGACACTATCCGCGGCAAAGTAATTAAAGGGGTGTCCGGGGGGAACACTGTCCGCGGGGAACACTATCCGCTGTTACACCGGAAGCCATTTGTTTTAAAAAATGCGCCAAGAAAATTATTGTTTTGCTACTCGCTGTCTATCGAGGAATAGATAGCGAGTAGAGTAGCCAATCAAATAACAGCATTTGCAATAGTATATTTAATTTAGTATGATTCTACTAACAGAAATGAGTTATTATCGGCCTATTATTATAGGCCTTTTATTGTAATACTAGAGCCTGGTTCACACTGGTCGTAATTTATCGGCGATCTATTGTGTTATTTTCCGACAGACAAAGCATTCACACCAATTAATGACCACAGACAATGGAAATCCCCGATTCGTATGACCAGTGCGAACCAGGCATAAGCGCTTTTTCACATGAGAAGACTGGGACTAGGACACGTTGCTTTCATTTCGCATATTATACCATCCTATATACTTAGTAAATCCTAGCGGCACATTTGACCTGCCAAAGCCAGCCGAGTAGGTCTAGGCTGAGCTATTCTAAATATAATAAAAACAATGATAATAGTGGTTTAATAATACTAATACAACTTAATACAACAATAATAATGGTTTATTTTCTTCTAGCCTCAGTAAGAATTTGTGTTGACGGAGGGGCGAATGAGCTTTATAAAGTCTGTAAAGAAAATGAAAAGTAGGTTTACTTCATATAATAACTAGCATAAGGGAATCAAGATATGGATACACAGTATGGTAGTAGGGTGGAATTAGTCAATTTTAACAAAAGGATACAGGGTTGCACTCTAAAACACGGCTCGTGTTAAAATTTCCTGGTCATAGAAATAACCCTGTTTCGGTTAATTTAATATTTCTGATTAATTTTCCTGGATATTTTAACCTATTTTTATATTTTAATTTGACCAGGACTTCCTGATTGAATTAACCAGACTATGTTGGGTGGATAAATAACCAGGAGTTCCAAATAGGGTTATTTCTAGGTTAACCAGGACGTTTGAGAAGCAATTTTAACCAGACTGTTTTTAGAGTGTACTAGGGTATGTCGATGGTCTTAAAAACCTTGGTAGTATTCGGCGCATAGAAGGGGAATTCACCCGATTTTGTAGAATATGCATGCATGGAGGAAAAATATTGGACGACGTGACTAAGTTATATATAGTACGTTCCTTCACTCCGGTGTTGTTGAGCACTCTGCAGAGTTGTTAATGGGAGCCTATTAGCGATAATGCAAAGCTCACTTCCCTTGTGGTAGTTTGAGCACTCTGGCCCCATTACGCTCTGCGCATGTCTGGATGCGTTGAGTCACCGTGTTATACCACCGTGTTGTACCACATGCCTTGGTGAGAGCAAGTCCATGGGGTATAAATGCGAGTGTCTCACGTATCTAGACGTGTACCAAGCTGCACTGACGAGGCGTTGAACGCCGAAACATGCATGTCTGCAGATTGTACTAGTATTTTACTTTATATAAACCACAGACAATATATCCCTGATAGATATCTGGATCAGTCATGGCCGGGTTACAGTTTTGACACAAATCTCTACGGGTTGAACAAATAAGATTTGTAATTGTAGTAGTACTGATAACGTGGCGATGGAAAATCATGTCGGGTTTTTTTAATATTGTATAGTTTTGATTGGATACCACAGTTTATAACTGGAGATTTTGATTCCATAAAAGAAGACATACTGACATACTACAAAGACAAGGTACAGTGTAGACAGTGTAGCTCGCAGTGGCGGACACTTTGCGAAATACCGGGGGGGGGGGCGAATTTGAGTTGCCATCATATTACCACCCTCTTGTTGCTGCAAATTGCATTTCTTTAAACTTTTTGCCAATTTGCTTAATTTATAGCCTATTGAATGCTTTCAAGGTTTTCAGAAATTATTGGGGTTGGGGGAGTGGTTGTCCCCTGCTAGTGTTTCGCCATTGGTAGCTCGTACAGCGAACCAGCGAACTCTGGATACGAAAATGGTACAGGACAAAAACGCGTTTTACAAACTTAATAGCTATGGTGCATGTACTGTTTTATTTCTAGGGTACAAAAATTGTTCATACACCTGATCAAGATTACACAGATTTCACGAAAGCGATTTGGTACCTTATTGAAAACTGTGATGACCAGGTCTGTATTTTATTTTAAAAAAAACAATGGAAAGGGAGTGAAAATGACGTCCAATAGCTCCATCTTTGGCTTCACTTTTTGGTCTCGAGTTCTCACTCCAGATATTTATGGAGCTCACTGATTATTTCCTGAAACCCCATACGTCAGATGTTGGGAGTCACTTGAACTGCAAACTTCGCTTCAATCTTTGGAAGCTAGATTTTGCGAACGCGTTTGCATAGAAGAAAATTTTACGATAGATAGTATCTTTTGCAATTCGTGCATACCTTAATGGATTTAGGTATCGTAAAGATTTTGATAGCGTAAAGATAACACCGTCAGCAAAGATTGGACCCTAATTCAAAATTTATTACTTAACAGCCCTGAGCTATATATGGGGTGTACCCACGCCCAAGAACATTTCCAAGCTTAATCCATTTCGAAAGAAATAGCTACCTACTACTTGAATGTACTCATGAAAAACAACACTAAATTTCAAATACTGCTTTTAGGTAACGTAAGACGTAGTTAATAAAAAATCAGGTAATTTCGATCCTTACACCCGTCTTCGCCACATCCCTGCCCGCAGGACTAACTGCAAATTATTTTTGGCTAACTTAATTGCTGTGGACCTCAATCACAAGTGTGTATTTCCTCTTTATAATTTCATATATCCAGGTTTCAGCAGTAGTTGTGATGGTGGAATTCTCTGGTTTACTTGATCAAACTATTGCCAATATCAATACTCTGTTTCAAGCTGCAAACATTACGGAAAAACCTGTTATTCTTTTTGCTGGTGATTGCCTTGCTTTCCTTCTTCAGCCAGTAAGTGCGATAGATGATTAATTTAAGATGGAATGTGAAAATTGTGCAGTTACTTAGGGGAAATTTATATGCACTATTATTTTTCTTTAATTCAAAAGCAAAATACTTGTCCAATGCTATATCTACCTCCTCCGCAGGCCTTTCAAAAATATAAAATTGGTGGGAAACGAGTTGTATAGTATAGCATGGGCAAGGTATAGTAGCTTTTTTACAAATTACAAATTTAGCTCACGATTTTTCAAGTTGTTGGTCGAGAGCCATGATCTATCGAGTATCGGTATGAGCTGCATGAGTTTACTAATTTTTCAACTTTTTGATGAACAGTATAAGTAAAAAAGATAACATTTTCCCGTTTTCTGTCCAGTTATTAGAGAGGTTCAGATTTTGACTACCGCTGCCATTCATTAATTAATTAACCAATCAGTTGCGTAATAAGTCCATGAAAAGTAACGGTAGTGAAATCTAAACTATTGCATGCAACAACTTGTATTCTGGTAACAAAGCAAATAAATTGTTATCTATCGAACCACAACCCAGGTAACAAAAGCCATTAAAGTAGGGTCTTTTTCTCATCTAGGGAAAACATTCAATTGATGTGAGCAGTGGATACGAGGGCCTCAAATGTGGTTTACTACCAATTGGTAGCAAATGTGACAGTGTTACAACTCATGGACTGAAGTGGAACCTGAGTAAGTACTTTATAAATTTTTACAACTTTTAAAGTGGAAGTCAAGTCCGTAATGTAAACAAACGGTTTGTTTACATTTCGAACTGCTGTATTTTTTAAAATATGATGTACTGTCTGAATATCTGACACCATTTTGGTTCGCTATGCTTCTAAATAAATATGAAATAGAGTTTATGTTCAGAAAAATTCGAAACATTCGAAATTTGGGCAATGTTCACATTAGAGGTCCTCACATTGTTATGAGCAGAACCGATGCGCAGAACGGACTTGACTTCCACTTTAAGCGTATGATTCTCATAGGATACTGTAAACAATATAGAGCGCTCCAGCCCCTTATTCTTCCAACCTGCAGGCAATTGATTTTAATATATACGAGGTACTGTGGAAGAGTCAGTATAGATGCTCACAGTATATGTCATGTGCAACCATCCCCAGAAATTTAAAGGCCAATGGAATTTACATTCATTAATTTCCTTAACATTTTGTAAACGTGTTATAGAAAGCCATTTTATACATGCTTGTCACTTTCTCACAAATTTAGCGACGAACATAACTCACTATCGTGTGATTAAATATCTGAAATGTAGCTATACCAATTTATTCCGACTTACCGAGGATATGCAGTAATGCAGGTGGGGGGTTAGATTGCCGCCCAAAATGGTTGTCGTCACAATCGTTTCTTGTATCTGTTGCAATTTGAAAAAAATAATTTCACCGTCGTGATCTCGCGCGCTCATACACGCTATGAGCAGGTACACACCCCTAATTACCGAATCTAATGTATTTTGTTCATCTCTTCACTATTTTAGCTAGCCATGCTCTACAATTTGGTGAGTTAATAAGTACTTCCAATGCATTTGATGACAGTGGTGTGGTTGAGCTAGAAACAAGTCATCCACTCGTATGGACCATGGAAATAAAACGATAACTAGATTTTTAAAATCCTAACCCTATAGAAATTCCTGCGGAGGAGGCTAGGAATGTTCATCTCAAATCTTTAATAATTCATGAGTAAATTAGCCAACCATATTGCTGTATTTTGCTCACGTGATAATACTGGATACCTGGTGAAGTATATTGATCCACTCCTAGGACTGGATCAAAATTAATTCACCTCATTTTAAGTAGTGATTTATATGAGATGTCATTTCAAATCCTCGGACTGGACTAGATTTCAAATCTTCGCACTTTGACCCAGTCCTCGGCTTCGCCTCGGACTTGATCAAATTGCGCGGACTTGAAATCTAGCCCAGTCCTCATAGTCAGATTTGAAAAATTACTTCCTGGTTGCTTTGGTACAATATTCACTCTAAAGTAGACTATTGCTTCGTGTAGTTGGGAGAAAAGCACGGTGACACTATTTTTTCGTACGTTTTTACTTTCAACATAAACTTACAATGGGCAAAATTACAAATAATTCTGTCATGCCATTTTCCTTGCAAAGGTCGTGTCATGAGATAAATTATTTTTGGAATGTACATTACCGAACTTGTTTTGGAGAAATTGTATGTTCGAAACGCCGAAATGTTATCTATAAACCATCACCATCTATACATTCGTAACTAGTATTGTCTGTTGACCAAAGTAGGCCACCTAAAGTCCAACCCCAAAGACGTTCGAAGGTACAAATTTGCTTCGAAAAAGACAAACATTAAAACCCGGAAGTGAACGCGAGGTGCATAACGTCATTTTCACGTCATCTTGGACACAGAATAAAGACATACAGAAGTGTAACTTCCATTACAAAACCGTAAGGCGCTTTTTTACCGAAATAGCTGGCGGCCATGTTCTTAGCAAGTGCCCTAAAGAAAGGCATTCACCCCCCTGGAATATTAAATTTTCAATATGTTTTCAGGGGGGTGACTGCCTCTCTTTAGGGCACTTGCTAAGAACATGGCGGACTGAAAAAATCCCTTACGCACTTTTAATAAGAAGATACACTTCTGTATGTCTTTATTCTGTGTCTTGGACGTTGCGTCGTGTTTTCTAAATCTATCTAATTAGACAATGACGACAATATAAAACGAGTATCTGAGAACATAGTCTTTCGAGACATGGTCTGGAAACTCAGTAAACTTCAAAGCGGTTATAATGAGCTGGGAGTTTATGTTGAGCCGTACCTTACACCGTGCACATCCTTTGTTTTAGGTTTATTAATATTTAAATAGCATGGTTGAATGACTGAACTGAAACGTTGCTATTGGATGTTTCGTTCATTTTACTGAAATACAATGTGTTCAAAACGCGAACAAAAAGATAGAACAACAAAGACTTTAGCGGAGTTTCCAAACCATGCTTTGAAAGACTATGCTGAGAATCAGTCCATGGGTTCCTATACGTGTCACGTGACCTTAATAACACCAGCTAAAACAAACAGTGTTTAATATATACATTCCATGTTTGCTGTTGAAGAAGATTAAGACCACGTGCCCTCTTCGGGCAAATGGCTGTACCAATAATTGTACTCTGCCTGAGTGTACTCTGCCTGAGTGTACCCACTGTCGAATGATGTATCAACCGCTAAGACGATGGAAACAAGAGTTTAATGAACCCGTTATAATTTGTTGAAAAGACATAAAATAAATTTCTCTATATTCATATTGGCGTCCTCCGCAGGCAATGGAAATTTTAATATAACAAAGTTTAATTAATTACAGAATATTTTCTATTAAGGTAGCGCTCCTGGTCTTTTTTAGGCCAATGGGTCTTGCTACATAATACAGGACTTATACACAAGTGACAAATGTATCATCAGACTAAATACAATTAAAATTTGCACTTATTTTGTACTACATTTTAAATTTGAAAATAAACAAAATATACCCATTTCCAACGGTTAGAAATTAATTAAAAATTGGCTACATAGTGTCCATACAAGATAAAAAGATTACTAGATTAATCATGAACTATATATAGATTAGAAAGCCAGGGTTCGTCCAGGTCAGAGTAAAATTCAAGGACTTTCAAGGCTATGTATCAGGAAAAGCTAGGACTAAAGGGAGAAAAGAAAGGCATTAGTGATCAGTAAGAAGTGACGTTAAACTCTTCAAATGGCAACTTTCTATCATTAAAGACATGAGCAAAATCTTCAACAAAATGGCCGTTTTTAATGTTAAACAAATTTCAGAAAATATCCAAACTAAAGCAAGACGAGTTCAAGCGCTTCATAAATACAAGGAATTTCAAGGCCTTGAACTTGTACGAACTCTGTAGAGAGCTATTAGAGTGGTTATGTGTTACATGATAGAAATTACAAACGAAAAGCTGTCAAAATAGGAAAGTTTTAGATGGAAATCATCGAATATTTTTGAGCAACAAGTAGGTACGTTTTCTTTAATACTAATAGTAATAAGAATGTCGGATTAGAATTGCCTGAAGTAATGATTTTGAAATTGGATGGATCCGTCGGATGACGGGCTTGTCTAAAATACCATCCTAATTCGATTTGCACATGAAGGTTAAATAGCTTTTACCTTAAATCCCAGCATTACGTCCAACCACCAATCTCCCAAGTATTAGTACCACACAGGGAACTGAAACAAAAAACGATAATGTATAGTATAAAAACTTGTTTCATCTTTTGTGCACATCAGTGCGGCAAAGTATATATAGATGCCAGCCCTGAGCTTAGGGACCGGTCATTATTTATGGTGGGGGGTGGGACCGAAGAGAAATGTTTTTCGTGGCAAAAATGTTGCTGACCCAACCATTAAAAAGTCAAAAATTTGATTACCCAACCTCAAATAAAAAATAAATACCCACCCCTGGCCAAAAACTTTACAAAAGGTTACCATTCAGTTGTCACATATGTCCTTTACCATTTCTGTGACACGAGTTGGATAACGGCTTGCGAATTTTTTTGCATGCAGTCAAAGTTTCATGTTGTCTGCACAGTTATGTACTTTCTTTGGAGACACCATTTGTCTCCTAACAAATCGGAAAATGATCAAGACAGTGACTCTGATCGATTCACATATTGTATTGACATATGACTATAACTTTTCATTACCCAACCCTCAAGTTGTTTTGTTTTTCATTTACCCAACCTTTTACATACTCAAAATTTTGTTTACCCAACCATTTTCTCTTCGGTGCCACCCATAAATAATGACCGATCCCTTATATTGAATGGTTGCAAATTTATATAAATTTCTCAAAGAAATGGCTGTCTGAAATAACTTTTTTTTTTATGTCAGGTACTTTTTAAATTTTTCGAAAGTATTATTTCCCACTGATGACGAGAGCAGCCCACGCCCCAAAATAGCGGTCCATCGATGTTCCGGACCTTTCTCATAGATCGTTTCAACTAAGTCTGTGACGTCACTAAGTTCTAAAATCTAAACTATACGAAAGATACAAAGCTGGCTGTCTCACATGTTTCCTAGATGGTTATCATGACTGTTCAGCAAAAATACCCAGGAAATACAATTATTTCCCCTTGAGTTTATACATTGTTGAACATCTGTTAAAACAATGTTACACACACAATTTATTTTAAAATGCTTGATTAAGGTGAAGAAGTGATGTCTTTTTTAGGTTGGAAGAGATGTCACTTCTTAACTTAATCATAACCAAGAGCGTCTAAAATGCATCATAATCAAGACGTCTGCAATAACATTATTTAAAACTCCGTAACTCAAGGAAGAGTGGAAAACACTCGTAGTAACGTTATATGGAACACATGCAGAACAGCCAGCTTTGTAGCTTTCATTTTAGAATTTTGTGTTAATAGAACCAACCTGTTGAGTAAAGTCATCGTTGAGTTCATATCGTTGATGTAGTTTCCACAGCTTGGTTAATATACGGTATTTTGGCAAGTCAAGTTAAAATTAAGCACTTACTGTATAAGTCACGTTAGTGTTGTCACCGGACCGTGGCGAGTTTTTCTGGTTCTTGAAAGTTAGTCCAAAACAATTTTCACATCTTTGTTAATATGCAACTTGCTGCTGGTTAGCCTTCGGTTTAAGGTTTGGCAAGGGTTTGGGTTACGGTCACAGTTAGGGTTAAGGTTGGTTTAGGGTTACAGGGTTTGGGTTAGGTTTAGATCGTTCCGTCTAATGTCAGTGCAGTTATTAACAAATCGTATACCAGCTGTTTCTTGCATGCTAGTCCAACAAAGTCTCAGTACGAATAAGTTTCCATGTTCAGTCACGTAGTGGATAAACTATCGAATAAGCATAAATGCAGGAATCGTTTACGATAACGTTTACGTATTTTTTAAATGTTTTTATAATTATATTGGTTATGATCATAAAGGTTCACAATATACTGTTTTAAGAACTGGAGTTGTTACATTAATTTTAATTGCCATGCCTTGGTTGAGTTACAAATACTTTCCCCTTGACAAGTAAAATCATCAATTTTTTTTTGTATAAAAATAGGTCATTGGACAAGTGTAAGACATTGTGTAACCTATAGAATGAGAGGACCAGTATCCAAAATGTGTTACTCTTTACTCCGACTACTGTGGTGAATATATGTAACAAAAACCTGGGGAATCTGCAATTAGGAACTAAAGTGAAACATTTGTGGGACATGATACAAGGAGAAGATTTAAGAGCATGAGATTGAAAATGAGCAAGAAAGGCAACCCCGTACGCGTTTCAACCGAACAGTCTTCTTCAACAGGGTTTTTTTAAGAGGGAGTGTAGGTATAAGTTGTAGAAAGTGAAAGGAAGGAGACTTTCGTAGTCAGGATATCCAGGATCATCCAGTAACTGTTTATTAATGGGTGAACTCATGCCATGCTTAAGTTTTGTCACTTTATTGACAACATCCGATACAGTTTCGACACAGAAACCATTTCGACAGGAAGTCAGAAGTATGCCATATTGCCATGAAAAGCTTTTGTTCGAAACGTCGATACTTTTAGGGAATAATTTATTGTTAATACAACTTGCAATCTATAAATTTGACAACGCCATGTCTCAAAATACTGGAATATTATTCCCGTTGGCATGTTATTAGACATGGAAGCAATATAGTGTGTTGGTTGCAGGTAACATACACAAAATAACCTTTGCTATCGTTCTTTTTTGCTGGACATATAAAACGCCAAAACTATAGTTGTTTAATTAAAACAAAGTTAATTTGCACTTGCCATGACGGAAAAAAAGACCATTTTAAAAGAAACGATTCATGGGTGCAAGTCGGTCTCGCAAATATATTTCGAACTTCCAAGTATTCCGGAGTCTCAAGCGAATGCTCTTCGTCTGCAGAGAGTTAGGTGAATGGCTTGAGTTCGAACCGTTGGAATACTGCAATATTTAGAAAAGAAATATTGGCAATACTTCAGAATTTAAAAAACATATTAATTTACTGCACTCATAGTAAATAGAAAACTATACCTGTAGTTTATGTTAGTATTTCTATTAACTATGCCTTTAAAGCAATAATGTGCTGTTAACAGATTAACGTTTAATTTTTAACCAGAAGGTTTACGTCACTTTAATATATTTTAATTAATGTTTTACGTTCATTTAACATGTTAAATAACTATTTTAAAACGATGGCAAAACTATGCCTAAAAGTACAAATGAAGTCGAGAACCAGTTGATTCGTCAGAAATAAATTAACTTACTTATTTCGTTACAGTAAACTGAGTACATATTAACAGTACAGTAAAATTACATGCAGTAGTTAAGTAAACATTACAGTATCATCAGTATTACATCTCAAGTTACAAGTACCAAGTAATCACGTAATATTCAGTATTGTATTCAATGATATACATTGGGTTAAAGCTGTTAAGTCAGATAAATTGTTGGATAAGTTGAATATATTGTTCATTGTAATCTTGTCTATCCAGTATTCGTTACTTTTTAAAATTAACGTCAATAATCAGAATAAAGTTTAAAAACACACAATAAAACGTCAATAAATATTGCAATACCTCTTGCAACCCAAGTAGAGTGAAGGATGACCATCACATAACATTTGAGCTTCCTTCAGCGACATCACACACGTGGTCGTTTCCTGGAACTTTCGTTCTTTGGTGGATCTGCATGAAGGACCTTCACTTTCATACCCAATATCTCCTGCTCATTCAAGCCAGTGATAGCAGCGTCAGCAGCAACCTTGGTACAAAACTTAGCATAACCAAAATTACGATCACCAACCATCCATACATCAATGAGATCTCCAAATCGACTGAAGACATCTTTCAGGACTTGCTCTGGTGGTGCACGAGGTTGACATACAATGAACAAACGGGCAGCAACTTCAGAACTGGGGTCGGCAAATGGTTGTGGATTTGGGAGCACAGCAGTGGTATATGGTGCACTTGTCCCAGTATTGGTAGCTGAGGTAGCTTGGTAGAATGGTGTGGTTGCCGGGATAGGGTTAAATACCATAGGGTTCACCCCAGCCATACTGGTGGACGTATTATACCCCTGGTTAGTTGTATTATACCCAGAGTATGATTGCTCACTTGCCATGCTCATAGCATGTGTACCAACAGAACTACTTTGTTTACCATTTTGATTGCTTGTATTTTCTTCAGCGAATTTCACCACAAGTCTCGAACCGGGTGGGTACTCAAAACCATTCAGCTTCTCTTTCGCATAGATCGCGGAACCCATGGACTTGTACATGACGTAAGCGATACCACGTGACTCATGCGTGTTGTGGTCGCGTTTCAGATCACAGTAGTCCATGCCAGGAATGAGATCGAAGAGGGTGGAAATCTGATCATGGGTAACAACTGGAGAAACGATCACGAAGAGTCGTTTATTACTGAAAGATGAAGCAAGTTGATTTGCAATTCCTTCAGTAACCGCAGCTTGAGCAGCCATCATGGTATTGGTTGGGTTATTACTTTGATCATGGATGCTGGGGAAGTTGAAAGATTGTTGTTGATCCATGAAAGGATTCACTGGCATGGCTTGCATGGCAGCAGCAAATGCAGACATGACATTTTTCTCTTTTTCCAATTTCTGTTGTTTCAACTTGGATGACTTGGGTTCAGCAATCACGGCTTTCAGGGACCTATCGCAGGTTTCAATAGCTAATGCAGCCGTGGAGGGTTTTGTAAATTTCACATAACCAACGCCTTTCGATTCTCTCGTTTCACGGTCTCTTACCACCTGGCAATAATCAATATCGCCATCATAATCGCTGAACTTCGCACGCAAATCGTCCTCATTGAATGATTTGGGGATAACGACAAAGATACGGCTGAGTTCTGATTCACTTTGTACGTCGTGTTGCTTGCCTGGTGTCTTGGATTGAGCAATCATAGCCTGGAAAACAATGAATGATTACACTGTTGTTAATTTTAATATTCAATTTAATCAAATTTCAAATATACAATAAATAATTATATAATGTAATATAGGGGGTAGGCCTGAAACAGAGTACACAATTCCCTATCATCAAGGATTGGCAAAAGCAGGCCATTCGCATGCAGGCCAAAACTGCTAGTTCAAAAGTAAAATGACAGGCGAAATTCTAGATTTTATTTCCTTTCATTTTGTTACCACCGCATACTCATAGGAGTTATACATCACGAATCATAGAGTTAGACATCATGAATCATAGAGTTATACATCACGAATCATATAGAGTTAGACATCACGAATCATAGAGTTCGACATCACGAATCATAGAGTTAGACATCACGAATCATAGTGTTAGACATCATGAATCATATTATAGAGTTAGACATCACGAATCATAAGAGTTAGACATCACGAATCATAGTCCATAGAGTTATAGACATCACGAATCATTGAGTTAGACATCACGAATCATAGGAGTTATACATCACGAATCATAGAGTTAGACATCACGAATCATAGAGTTAGACATCACGAATCATGCATAGAGTTAGACATCACGAATCATAGCGTTAGACATCATGAATCATAGAGTTAGACATCATGAATCATAGGAGTTATACATCACGAATCATAGAGTTAGACATCACGAATCATAGAGTTAGACATCATGAATCATAGAGTTAGACATCATGAATCATAGGAGTTAGACATCACGAATCATAGAGTTAGACATCACGAATCATTGAGTTAGACATTACGAATCATAGGAGTTATACATCACGAATCATAGAGTTAGACATCACGAATCATAGGAGTTATATACATCACGAATTATAGAGTTAGACATCACGAATCATAGAGTTAGACATCACGAATCATAGTGTTAGACATCATGAATCATATTATAGAGTTAGACATCACGAATCATAAGAGTTAGACATCACGAATCATAGTCCATAGAGTTATAGACATCACGAATCATTGAGTTAGACATCACGAATCATAGGAGTTATACATCACGAATCATAGAGTTAGACATCACGAATCATAGAGTTAGACATCACGAATCATAGAGTTAGACATCATGAATCATAGGAGTTAGACATCACGAATCATAGAGTTAGACATCACGAATCATAGAGTTAGAAAAATCATAGAGTTAGATATCACGAATCATAGGAGTTACAGTGTTATACTGTACATGCGAATCATTGGCGCTATGCATCGCATATAAATATAATACACTAATACAACATGTATCATACGCTTATATAGTTTATATTAATTAAATGCATGTTATAGGAGTATACTGTATATCACTTTTGACACTTATCAGATGCGCGTGTTCATAATGTTGCCAAATTTGATGTCCAATTAGGATTACTGCGTATAATTCAAAGTAGCTACTGTGAGTACTGGTAATATTTTATTTTTTTCCTAATTTTTTCTGTGGTGTTAATTCAAGAGATTATTTAGATCTAGCTATCGTTGCGCCGCTATATCAGGATGACTTGCAGTGAAAAATTATCCTAAAAGCCGACATGCTGTTGTTTAAAGAATATTTCAACTAAAAAATTTCCCTTTTCACAGCTGGGTTAAGACGAACATAATAGTACACAAGGATTCACTAATAGTGGCCATTATAACCACTTTGAATATACAGTTCAAGCCAATGATTTTTATGTTAAAAATAAGTTACTTAGATTGAGTTCTGAAATATTATCTACTCGAACCAACTGGACTTTCGTAGCTCAGTTGGTAGAGTATAGGATTTGCAAGCCAATGGTCGTGGTTTGACTCCCACTGCGGTATTGCAATTAGCTGGTGTGGAGATACTCAGAGACAGTCGGTTTATACTTGGTGGAAAGTGTTCTCTGTGCCTGAGCAAACCCAAGAAATTTCCGTTTGAAATCTCCGTTGTTATTCTGCGCAACCACGAAATATTAGAAATGCCCTGAGGCTGATTAGATTAATAGCACACAGGTTTGATTTGCTGTATTTTGCTATGTGGTTGGTAGAACTTTTCAACCAGGGGTAGGCATGGAAGAAACATTTGATAACAACTTTACATCACTCAACAACACTCAATATTTTCAATGATAGATTCATTTTTAACCTTTTGGACTATGTGAAGATAAAAAATTGTAGGGTATTCTGTTCACCATAAACCTGTTTTTCATATTGAGATTTGATTTGCAAAGCTGCTGATTGCAGTACTTACTATGAAAAGCTGCTGATTACAGTACTTACTGTGAAATTTGCAAGGAAATAGTAGAAACCATTTCCAACATTAAATTTTGTTCCTATTACCCTCGCTCCAACCACAGTGGTGAAAATATGTTTTAATTAACTTTACATGAAAAAAATTCCTAAGGGTCTAGTGAGGGATAATGCCAAATTAAACATATAATCAACATTTGCCATAATATTGCTCAAGTTACCTGTAAGAAATGCTTTGCTTCATTGGTTCATAATAAAATATTGGCTACTTCATTGACAACAACAATATGCATTGCTGCACAGGCATATTTATAATACAAAGCCAGGGCTTTCAAAATAAGCTGGTAGCTCTGGCAGGTGCCACGTCTCCACGAGGTTTACCTCCAGTTACTTTGTTTAATTAGTACTTGAAATATCAATTCTGCTCTCCTTCCTCCACTCTAAGCTTTCAAACAAAGTTATTTTTCCTCAACCTTGTCCACTTTATAGCCTGGTTATATTAAAAAAGGACATACTATTTTGTAATTAAACTGATTTAGTTGTTTGCCATTATAAATCTTGAAGTTATCTTGTTGAAGAATGAAAGTAGTGATACATTATAATTTGGTACAGAGTTCAGTTGGTGTACACTTGTTAATTTAGAGGACTTTAAGACTCCCTAGACCACTCCCCCACAAAACTATCCATCCACAAAATAGTCAAAACTATCTATCCGGACATACTGTATGGCAAACTATTTTCGTGGACACAGCAAACATATATACTGTACTCAACATTCAGCATCTTTTCAACAAAAAAAGTATCAAAATCTATACAACAGAAATGTACAAAGCTTGCAAGTTGCTGTTCAAAGGAAACTTTTTCTTAGGCCAGCTACAACCATCTATTAAAAAGGAGAATTCTCTGTACACTTGTGAAAATGTTGAGAGTTATAAATGGACAACCCCTTAGGGAAGACGAGCAAAATATAAATGGGGCAAGTGCACTTCAGAGGCCCATAATTTATTTGTTCAGTACATTTGCCCTTCACTATTTATTATTTTATATAGGTGTTTTTTTAGAAAGCAACAGAAAACTACTTCATTATGCTGGCCTAAATGTAATGTGCACTGTATAGGCATGTTGTAAAATGTGGACTGGACTGCACTTATAAAATGCAGACTGGACTAGACTTGTAAAATCCAGACTGGAGGTTGTTCATTTGGAATTTGCATGTATATCTCTGTAAATCAAAGAATTTCTTGGACACAAATGTTTTTGATGTGAGTTGATGGAATTTACTTCATTTGTTATTGTACAGTCACTTTATATGAAATTGGTATTGATTTGGTATTGCAAAATCATGCGAGTGCAAATAAGATTTTGCCTGTTATAGAAATGCCAATACATAGTCTTGTTGTAAACTTGTGGTTCAATGTGTAAAACATCACCGCAAATCTCGAGCAGATATTTTATCGTAGTGTAGCATGTGTGTTTTCATTGCTGATGTGCTGTTTACATGGCGATATGCATGGAGACACTTGTGGAGTCTCAATCTCAACGAGTGGCTGTCTGAAATTCAGGCGACATATTTGCCATCAAAAAGAGTCACATTTATTATCATTCTTTAATTTTACTTTCCTGTATTCCCACTTGAATGTGCACTGCTGTGCTTGTTTGACAGGTAGTTACATAACAAATATGATCTGGTTAATAAATAGATAAGATTTTGCTGCTGTCTGTTCAGTTATAGATACACAGTATGATGTCATATTGGGTCATTCCAGAAAACATCCATACCACCCCCACGGAGGAAATAGGAAGTTAACCCCCCTACCCCCTTCGGATGTCCTAATACATTTACTATTATCAGAAACAATTTTTTCTCCCCTTCCCCTCCGGACGGCAGAAATTTCCTCCATGGGGGGAGTATGGATCTTTTCTGGAACGACCTATTGTGTATCTATAACTGAACAGACAATGACAAAATCTTATCTATTTGTTTTATATAATAAAAACAAAAAAAAACAAATCCATTTTTATCTGGACACCCTAACATTTGGAAACTTGAAAAAGTTGAAATTTTACAAATATCACACATACATGATCTATACAAATAAGGGAATGCTATTGGCTACAGAGTTAAATATAATTCTGAAAACTTGGTCTGACATTGTGTCAGACCAACCCATGTTTTGGTCGGACATGATCATCAGACACTTATAAAAAATGCAGATGGCAAATATGCAGTCACAAGTGTCTGTCACCATGTAAACAATACATCAGCAACCATAGTAACAAAAACACATGCTACACTGTGATAAAATATCAATATCTGATTCAGATTCAACCTGATAGTTTTATTGTCTATACATAGAACCACAAGTTTACTACAAGACTATGTAAAACATTTATGTCCAAATAATTCTTTGATTTACTACAATGATACACATCCAAATTCCAAAGTCCAGTCGGTGTTTTACAACATGCCCACTGCATATCATATTCTATAAGTTAGATTAGTTAACCCTTAAGTTGCATTGCATCCTATAAATGCATCCTACTTTATTACTTTTCTCTGTCCAATGACAGACAATCTTACTCATCAAGGAAAGAGCCCTGATGCTCAGTGGGTAAGGACTATCCAATCAGATGCCTTCCCACAAATTCTGGAAAAACCATGGAAGTGCTAATTGACCATTTGCATAATAGACTAAATTTTGATCTCAACAAAAATTTCATTACAGCTTGAAAGAGCATCACAAAATTAGTAATATTCCAAAGTTTCATTGCAAAATGTTGTAAAATGCAAAATTTGCAATTTTCAGTCATTTTAGATTACAAACCGGAAATTGACAGCCTCGAAGGGTTTGGGGCTGTCAATTTCCCGTTTGTAATCTAAAATGACTGAAAATGCAAATTTCGCAAGGCTATATTTTCCGCATTTTACAACATTTTGCAACAAAACTTTGGAATATTACTAATTTTGTGATGCTCCTTCAAGCTGTGATGAAATTTTTGTCTAGACTTGTTTAGTTCAAAATTTAGTCTATTACGCAAATGGTCAATTCGGATTGCAAGAGTCCTCCCTAGAAATTAGTCTGTGCATAGGCCAGGTGAGAAGGGTTTTTTTAATTTAATTTAAGACGTCAGAAATGCATATTTGACCCTTCCCCCATGTTTATAGTGCTGTACATTACTGCTTCGTTCTTTAAAAAACCCTCTTACTTTTGTAAGAGAGTAATGAATAAAGAGGAGTGCAGTTCAATACAGTGCTACTTTATTGCATATCATATATTTTAATAAGTTTTAAAATTATTATAAATCATGATAGTGGATTTTAACAGCCTCCCACCACAGATGGGAAGCAAAGCAGGAAGTATCTGGTGCCTTTGATTTGCAGAAACATGCGACATTGTTGGCAAGTAAATTAATTAGGTAAAATCTGGAAGGTTTATTCGACGAATTACGAAATGGCAGAGCATCCATGCCCGCATTTCGCGGAAGAAATTTTCTCATCAAAAATGCTGGTGGGAAAAATTATGTGGGGAACAAATACATTTATAATTATAGAACGCATACATACTGAGATATACATAAACATCAGCCATATATCAACACAAAAACAGTGCTAAAAGCTTACTTTTATTGGCTTGGAATCATTTCCAATAACTTTCCCGTCCAAATATTCAATAGCCATAGCAGCAGACGACGCTTTCGAAAACTTCACGAAGCAAATTCCCTTGTTCTCCTTCGTAACTTTGTCTTTGACCATACGTACATCATCGACAGTGCCATAGACAGAAAACGCATCTCTCACTTCTTCTGAGGTTAAACTACGTCCACACACAATAAAAACACGAGAAAATGGTGGATTATCTATGTCTACGCTCCCAGAAAAAGATCCACTCGAGCTTTGAGAGTGACTTTCAAACGCCATTTTGGTACCCGCTGTATACACGTGCACACATTGCATGCTGGGTATGCTAATTAAAAGGCAATCTTCCGGGGTGTAAATCTCTGGGGGGTTGTCACAGCTTTTGTGACCACAGTTCATTAACTGTGATTATCCTGTACAGGGTGTATAAAAAAAGCGAGACCGTTAAAAATCAAGCTTTTGTTGGAATACTGAAACTTTATTTGATTTGACAATTTTTGTGTAGTTATAGATAGAAAGATAGAAACTTTATTTATACACGCTGACCCCGTCAACCGAAGCTGATTTCCACGGGGGGCGTGTGCAAAAATAGAAAAATGTTACATGGAGATATTAAAATACTTATAAGTTTAAAAAGGTAGAATATTAAATTATTTACATGATAAGGTTATTAGAATATTTACAGTTACATCAATTTACTCTATGTTAACTTTGTGAGCAGCGATTTTATTTCTTATAAAGGATGAAAGAGTTTTGCTTTCCCTAATTTCCTTTGGAATAGAATTCCAAAGGTGTGCTCCGTCATACATGAAACTATTTTTCATGTTGTTAGTACGCGGTTTTGGTAAACTAAGACCGCTTGAAATGTCACGAAGGTTGTAGTTTGTTTTCTCACATTTGTATGAAAAAAGATTGGTGAGTGATTTAGGACCCATTTTATTTAATACTTTGTACATCATTTTTGCCTTAGCTTTTTTCCTTTCAGTTTTGACTTTTGAGTGGCTCCCAGCCCAATGCACGTAGAGCAATGGAATGATTTACGTCATTACTCATGTTCAAGATAATTCTAGCAGCTCTATTTAGTGAAGTTTTTGGAGTCGTTTTGATTGTGATTCACCAATTATGCTCCTTCGTGCGATTAATTAGAAGCTATTTTAAATTCCCTGGAGCATAAAATCTTGTTTTTAACAACAATAGCTTGATTTCTAAAGGTCTCATTTTTTTGTACACCTTGTCCTGATACTGTAGAGGGCCCCTATACTTTGCACGTGAAGCGTGAAGGTATTTTAGGCTTGTTTTATACGTCGAATTTTAGATAATGAGATGATAAACCCCACTAAGCTTCATTATCTATTGTTTGAATTGCATTCGACGCAACCGAAATTCAACGTATAAAACAGGCCTTACTTATCGTGAAACGTGATCGATGATTTTCTTAATCCGTGATTAATTAACGGTCATCCGTGAATGAAGGATGAAGTAGACGTGATTCGTGAATCGTTGGAGCGTGAACAACTTTTTTCAGAATTGAATAAGGAATTCCTTTTGTTTAAGGTTCCTTGTCTATCTTGATTGTCTTGCGACCATGAAGTCGATATTCGAACAGTTCCAGACTGGAAAGTTTGTACTGCGCAACCGAGATCTCGCCACAGTTCACCATTGGAACGGAAACTACTTGTATTTTCGTGGGGGCCCCTTCGTGAATCGTGATTGCTTCGATTTTTTGTGAATGAGTTTCTGCGATTCTTCGTGACTAAATTAAATATTTGCGCGCGCGCGCGTACGTGTGTGTGTGTGTGTCTATATTGTCACCCATCATATATGAGCTATTCTGCAATCTGATTGGGTGAGCTATACAAGGTGGATTAGTTGCAAAATGAAAGAGGTTAGGAGCAAGAATTTTTCGGATTCGTAATCAGCGTATTTGAAAGTGGCGAGTGTGGATTAAAACTATTCAGTTCCACAGGTACCCAACAGCATTGAACGATAGCGTACCGCATGCAGTAAACGGCCTATAAGGGGTGGACAAACGGCCTATAAGGGGGGGGGGGTAGATCTTCATTGAGCCCGATAATATTTTTAATGTTATTGCTCGATCTTTTTTGTCGTTTTTTTATTTCGTGGGCACATATTGAAAAAATGTTTTGCTCGATACATTTTCTGTCTTAAATTACATAGTCTTAACCTTGAAATTTTTTTGAAATTGGAGTCTAGATATAATATTACAAATAAAAATAGAGATTGGAATTTTCCAAGTTGTTGTCCTGTTGTCATCCGAGTTCCTTTTTTAGGACATTGTTAGAAATCCCCCTTGTTAAAGTTCCAGGAATACATCAGTGCAATATCCAGTCTCTATGAATCAATGATCTTTGCAATTGCCAGGACTATGACACTCGACACCTTTAAACGAAAAATATAACTGCGACTAAACAATTTGCATGTGAAATTTTATTTCCCGCCATATACCATTATTTTCTTCCAATACAAGAAAAGAGTATCGCTTTTAAACTATTTTAATTAAGGTACCTGCCCTGGCACTATATTGTGCCTTTACCAATAACCACATCGGTTGACTTTGACAATGCCAAAGTAATCGACGGAAACAATCACAAAAACCTTAAGATCTTAGACTCCTGGCATACTGCCCTAACGGACGAAGCTGATAATAATTCCAAAACACTTCCTGGACAATCAATACACTATACTTTAAGAAAGGAGCTCAAGAAACATTAATTATATATTCGAATTATATAACATAGTCATAATTTCAGATTTCATGTCACCTTCTTAAGTTTAGCGTCCCTCAACAATTATTTGTATGCAGTACTATATACCCGCCGAAGTCTATAGACTGACAGCCGAAAGCTTGTAACAAATAAATACTTACAGCCAGAGAACGTTTCCTAAATAAATGTGTTTTACCCTTAGCCTTAGGCCTTACTGCGCATCATCTACTATCTTTTCTAATTCTAATTTCTACATCAAAACTTTCAAAACAATTGCCACTATTGCACTAAACCTTTCCCCTTATAACTAAAATTTTGATCTAGACAAGTCTAGACAAAAATTTCATCACAGCTTGAAAGAGCATCACAACATTAGTAATATTCCGAAGTTTCGTTGCGAAATGTTGTAAAATGCGGATAATATAGCCCTGCGAAATTTGCAATTTTCAGTCATTTTGACTTTTTGTATTACAAACGGGAAATTGATGCCCCAACACCCGATTGGGCTGTCAATTTCCCATGCGTAATACAAAATGACTGAAAAACGGCAAACTTCGCAAGGCTATATTATCCGCATTTTACAACATTTCGCAACGAAACTTTGGAATATTACTAATTTTGTGATGCTCTTTCAAGCTGTGATGAAATTTTTGTCTAGATCAAAATTTTAGTTATAAGGGGAAAGGTCCATTAGTGGTCTAAATTGTATTCTAATTTCTAATCAATTTCTCAGTGTTTAAATTGCTATTTCAATGCACCTCAAGTTGATTAAATGTATCCTTGTTAGTTCTAAACCAAATAGTATGTTTTTGGATAACAGTTTCTAAGTTCGGAACTATAGCCTGCTCCGCAGCTATCTCTATGGGTTTAGGCTGCGAATGGGTAGTTCGAAAAATTCCGTTGAGGGCCAAGAGGCTATTCTTATTTATACTGACCTAAATAACGAGCAATAAGGTGACAACGATCCGAACCAAAAAACATCTCAGGTTTGCTCTCGTCTTCAGGATTTTCAACTAAAATTGTCGGAACTCCAAAACCCTGAAGTGAAATAATTATAAGGATATTAGTTTGCCAAACACATGTTTTAACCGAGTTAACCAGGACTGTCTGGGTTGGATTCACCATCGATAGAGCTAACAGTTGAAGGGTTTTTGTAGATGGGAATTTCGAGCGGAAGGTTATATACAATTTTAGCGGATCTAACCAGGAGCAACTGCGAAAAATGCAATTGTACCGCATCGATTTCTGCCAGAGGGCCTATTCATTTTCACAGCAGCTCCATGGTTAGGTCTAAAATTGTATGTAATCTTCTGCTCAAAATTTCCATCTACAAAAACTCTTCTACTGTTATAAGTTATACCAGACTATAATAGGTAAGTATATAACATAGAAATACTACATATTATTTATATGGTATACAACCAGGGGTCGGTTGTATGAAACTCTTAATCACTTTTTTAATCACTATTTTGTAGTTAAATAGTGATTAACTCTTAAATTGGCGCTTCTTATTGGATGACGTTCCTAGTTCCATAGTTAACTTTAATCACTTTTTTATACAACCGGCCCCAGGCATCTGTTCAGAATTTCCACTTTGCATAATTCTGAATCTAATTCAACTTTGTCGACTTCCTGATTAAATCAATTCATGCATGCATGGTTAAATCAAATCCTAGTTAAATCTGTCTCAAGACAAATTAGATAACCAGGAAATGGACTAAGTCCAAATATTACTAGTCAAAAACTTTGCAGTATAACCAAAAATATCTGGTTTCCCGTATTACAAGTAGTTATAGGTTGAAGCTAAGAGCTTACAATCATGCTGGGTATAGGATTTGGGTTTGGATTAGGGTAAATCGTAATCGTTAAAGAACATTCTACCCCTTGATCAAGAAGTGCCTGTCATGTCAAAGCCTTATATGAACCTAGAACAGATTTGTGGATCCTATAGCCCTATGAATGCATATTTGTTTGTGTCCACTGTTATAATTACATAAATTTGAACAACTTATTGCTTACTAGACAGATATAGATATTTAATAAAATTTCTCTCAGAAAGGGTTTTTCAGAAATAATTTACAATTTTCTTTAACCATGCACAAAGTTTAGTAAGTAATTAAACTGTTTGTTCTCCTTGGCAAGCAAATGTTTTTTTTAAGTGCTGTCTTGAAGATTTTAAGAGGAGCGTCATCTCTCAGGTTTTTATCTAAATTGTTCCAAATGTGGACAGCTCTATAGGCAAACGATCGTTGACCAGCTGCAGTTTTGAAGAGTGGTATTTGCAGGGAGTCATGTATGCATGCGAGTCTGACATTTATGGATTGATGACCTTTTTCTAAATTTATTGCACAGGTAATCGGGTGCAAGGTTATTTACATATTTGTAGGTCAGATAAGCGTCTCTAAAGTAGTTTGTCCACTGGTAACCAATTCAGTTGACGTATATAGAAATGGAGTTACGTGGTCATACTTTCTGGATTACTTACTCCGTAATCAACGGCTCTCTTCATAGTTTCGTTCAACTTTACTTGAATAGATTCTTTCGGTGATTCATCAATTATCTTCTGAGCATCATCCTTGTTTATACCAACTGTCTCGCACACCTATACATGAAATGTTAAACCATCTCATAAGCAAAACACCAATACCTACATGTATTTATTCATGAGAAGATTAGCCAATTATGCTGCTTAGTTATCAGATGAACATTTTAAAATTGTGCATGGCCAAGTATGTTCATTTTTATTCAGTCCTAGTTGAATTATATGCTCCGATCACACACGACTTGGTTAATTTGGAACCGTACTCAAACACTGGAAAACATTTTGAAAATCCATAGAAGGAAATAGAATGGAAATTGTATGGAACTTTATTGGAAATAGAATGGATTTTGATTATCCATAATAATTGATATTTCCATACTATGGGTATAGTATGGATATACTATGGATTTAGTGGTGCAATTGCAAATTCCATAGTACGGATTTCACTTTTTTTCCAAGTGAAATATGCACGTTTTCGCCTTTCCATTTCACACGGAACACGTGAAAAGACATTTTTCATAATGATGTCAAACACGGATAAACGCTTCGGCGCCCGCCTTGCCCGTAAAGGCGATGTGGCACGGAACGATTTTTAAGAACAATTCGCAATGTAAATCGTTGCAGAGCCAATCAAATGTCATGTAACATCATTTGCACTGCGGATTTCCGCATTTGACGTGATTATGAGAAAAGTCTATTCGAACACCTAAACGCACAAATTCCCATGTGAACACGTGGAACGGTACAAATTTTGGCATGGTTCCGAATTGGTCAGATCTCGTGTCAACCCGTTCTCAATCAGTGAATTCAATTCAATTGTGAATAGGATTGAACATCGGGTTTTTGTCTGAGGATTTAGTGAAAAGTTCAAGAAAAGAACATTAATAAGTATCCATAAGAAATTACTTGTTACAAACCTTGTGAAGACCTTCAGAAAAGCCGAACTCCTCGTGCTATAAGTGAAATACAGTAATGGTGATTTAAATTTTAGCAATGACCATTTTTCAAGATCATTATTGGTCATACATTCTCATTTAAAGTGGCTCAATACAGTTTTTTAAAATGGAAAATTTGCGATTTAAATGCGTATTTTTGGACAAGTCAGTATTACTTGTTGAAAAACAAAAAGCATCTTACTTATGTAAAAAACATCTAAAGAGTTTGAATGTTTGCACAAATGTTACGCATCTGCCGTTGTATCATGGCAAGAATCACGTTTCAATATGGTGGATATATTGGCTTTAAAGTCATTTAACTCGAAAACGACATCAGTGACCCCCAAAGTTTATTTCATAAAATGGTTTCTCTTAGTATATTGAATTACGTTGACAATTTTTAAAAAATTCTGTTGAGCCGAAATTTTTCAAATTACGTAAAGCTAATTATGCATGATAATTTTTTTTTGGCTCAACAGAATCTTTTTTTCAAAATAATAGATTATACTAGGCAAACTCATTTTTTGAAATAAAATTTGGGGTTCACCGATGTTGTTTACGAGTTAAATTACTTTAGAGCCAAAATATCCGCCATCTTGAAACGTCATTGCTGCCATAGCAACGGCAGTTGTGTAACTTTGTGTAAAAATTCAAACTCTTTAGATATTGTTTCATATGAGTAAGATACTTTTTGTTTTTCAACAACTAATAATTGTCCAAAAATACGGATCTGAATCGTGCATTTTCCATTTTTTCAAAAATTCTATTGAGCCACCTTAATCGCACTCATGGTATCATGCAATTAAATCAATCAATTCAATTAATTAATCCGATTTCAAAAAAATCCACAGTGTCCAAGTGGACAGTATAGTGCCCCCCGGTTAGAACTCCAATCAATTAGCTAATTAATATTTCTTTTCCCAACATTTTTGGCGAACTGCCAATTGTTTTAGAACTGCCAATTTTAAGTTTTAGAACTACCCATTTTTTCATGTAGAACTACAGCTCGATTACACGTTCGATTCCTGCCATTTCTCGCTGCTGCTCCTGGTGTTATTTCGAAATTTCTACTCGACGTTTCCATCTACAAAATCCTTCAACATTAGTTTAATAGAGTGAAATGCCCAAAAGGCAAAACGGTAACATACCGAACGTATCGTGGACTAAAGTGTAAAAAGAGCAATACAGAAAGGTGATGGACCACGGCCACGACAAAAATAAACTGAATTCCAACGAAATCTTAAAACTCAATATTGCATACACAAGATAAGTTCTTGAGACTGGAGACAAATTTAGCCTATAGGTTCAAAAATGCATCTAGTTTATTTCATAAATTGAATTTGAAGATGACCTTTTCCCTTTAGGTTCTGCAGATTAACTGCGAAGCGGCCATAGCAAGCCAGGAAACAGTCATACCGTTTTATAAATCCTTTTCCAAAATTCTCTGGACAGGTCTTCCATTTTGTTACTGTGAGTTATCTTGGCTGCGGTAAGGAACTTCATTGCTGATACACCATCTGAAGTCATTCAAAATTATAAAATGTTTACCTTGGAAAGAGCTGAGCATTCAAAAGATAAGAATTCTTCATTCTGCAATAGTCAATATTCAAAAATACCATTTGTACCATTATTACAATAATGATTAATGAAAACAATTAGTAATAAGAAATATACAAACCAGCCAGCATCTTCATGACATGAATTTTTTCCTTAATATAAGAGAGAAGCAATAGATGTAAACTAGTGGTAAGTTTCGAGCAATGCTCTTTTACAAATCAATATAGTTTTATAGAAATGTATTGAGTGGTAAATGCACCACGCTTGAGCGTTGTGCCGAATTTAAGTAATTTAAGTCAAATTAGTCATCATTAACCGTCTGTTGCGCGTGTGTACGCAATTGATTAAATAGTTTCACATAACAACAGTCGACGAAGTTTTTCAAAACATGTATGCAAGCAGGTATACTGCCGGCACAATAACGTAAGGTTAAGGTGATTCATCAGTTTTGCATTGCGCACTTTTACTGCGCATATCTAATAACAAATTCTAGCTAATCTATGTAGTCGAACTGCAATGTAAAGTGATAAAGAAAACACTCTGCATTGACTATATAGGCGCGCTTCAGGAACTACACCTTCAAAAATGACAAACCTCTGGCTAGGGCTACTGTGCAACTAACACTAAACCACATCATGTTGCATGTTTAACCCTAGGCTTGTATCTCTTTAAGAAGGTTCATGACCCTACTTTTTTTATTTTATATTTTTGTTCTTCTATATGTTTTACATGTCATATCAGAAAATAAGAGAAAAATCATTTATAACTTATAACATTTTACATTTTTCGTGCATGCTTCCCGAAATAACATGTCTGAGAAGATGGGAAAAAACATCTTTGCACCACGACAATGCACGTTGATTCGCTAAAATACCATGTTTTTTTGTATATAATCA
>CACRXK020002034.1:0-46979 GCA_902702795.2 Paramuricea clavata | reverse complement strand
TGGTAGTTCGGGTAATTCAAAAGGTCCACCCAGTAGTTCTGGTAATTCAGAAGGTCCACCCGGTAGTTCTGATAAATCTGAAGCTTCAGCTGGTAGTTCTGGTAATTTAGAAAGTTCTCCTAATATTTCTGTTAGTTCACAAGGTCCACCACCGAATGTGCCAAAGCAACCAATTTCCCCAAACACGGCGATTAATCCAATTTCTACAATACATCAACCTAGTGTTCCCCGACCCACCACACAATCAACGCAACGAATTAATAGTTCGACCACAAATCAACCAATAAAAGCATCAACGACTTTACCAAATCAATCGGGAACTCCTGCTTATCAACCTATTCCGATTTTTTACTTACCACAAAAACCAACTATTCCAGAAATTCTCGGTAAGTCAGCACTGTATCAGTATTAATTTATGACATTGTATTTAACACCAAGCCAATCCCTTGGTAACTCGAATATGTACGTGGTATATAATTACGCATTTACGCTATACGTGTGGTCCATTACACTTGCGGCCTCGGTTGGCAGTTGGCTTTACTTCTTGCCGTCCGTGACTGCTTTGTCTCACGAATTTCACGATTTTTCAACGTCTTTCTCTTCCTTAAGAATTTTAAGAGTAAAGGAAGAAAATTTCCCTTTGATTGCTCTAATTCCATGAAACGAGTTACTCATTTTTAAAAAGAAACAGCAGGGAAAGTCGTTTCGTGGCCCGACAATACCCCATATATTTGAGATTAATGCATGGTGGATGACCCACGAATTCACATCCACGCTTCTTGAATTTTGATATCGCGATGCATTCCTTTACTCAAATGTAAAAGGCCAAACGAAATAAGTACTCTCCCCATTTTCGTCTGGAACGGCGCTTCCCACCGTTGGTAAGGGGATTAATTTAATTTCTATCATGGTTTTCCACAGGAAGAAGCTTCAAAGTTAGTATGGTGCTCCCCCAACAACCATTTGGAGACGACTTGTTGCGTACGAACAGCCTCATTTTTCACCAACTGAAAGATGCCCTGGAACAAGCGGTAATTAATGACTTATTGCATAATGCCACAGCCAACTCGATGTATTTACATTGGAACAATAGCATGCAAATTTCTACGCCATCAACTTAATTGTGTTCACACAGACACTGTCACTGGTGGAATTACTATGTTACCTGTTGTCGAACTTACCGATAGCTTATGCTAAGTATCGCATAATTTTACGCGAGTTTCACGAAACCGATATAGTTTCATTCTTTGAACAAAGCGAAAATTGAGAATATATGGAAACAACTTTGACGTTTCGAGCGAACAAGAAAACGAACAGAAATGAACAATTAAAATCCTACGGACGTTTTAGACGTCGCCGGTTGCTCTGTTTACAACGGCAGAATACAGATTATCACTTCTCGTATATAACGCTTACATTTCAAGCTGGTTGTGGAAAGCCAGTGTTTGGACTATTGTCGTATTGGCGTAAGAGATGCAATTGATGATTAAAAAGCGAGTCGTATAGTAAAACAGATTGGATGCGAATGCTTAATATAACTGTCTTAGGATAAAAATTCATTTTATGCATAAAAAAATCGCAGCTAAAGTTTATGTAATCATTAGCACGGGAACTGACGGTTGATTAAATTTAACATTCTTTTCCTTTCCGGAAATTTCTTCGTGAATAATGATATTGTAATAACAATATTTCACACCGTATTTTTACAGATCCGCAACCTGTATGCAGATAATTCACACTTCATGGACGTCCAAGTAATTGAATTTCGGTAAGTTTATGTGATCTAGATTGGAAGAAGTAAAATAAAAAAGTAAAACATAATAACAACGAATGTTCTGATGATGGCCTGGTGTGCAGCAAATCTTAAAATTTCACAATTCTCAGAGTTTGAGATGGTATAAACCACCGCTAAGTCAATGTTTTCTACGGATCGATCCATAACAAGTGACGGTTTGGGTTAGCGGTTGCTTGAGATTGTTGGCGTTTTGTCATTCCGGAGGAAAATTGGGATCAAATTTGATTCAACTAAATTATGGCTTGAAAAATTCGTGTTACTGATGGAGTGATGGTTGCATATAAATTCTTAAGGAAACTTTCCGGAAGACGGTTACCCTATAACGACAGCGCCACAATCCTTTTTATTTTCCGTCCGTTAATGTTTCAGAAAACCATACATAGCTTGGCTAAGCTGAACTATTGAACTTTCCAGTTATGTATAAATATGATTTGTTTTAGTGCGATAAACAAAGGTCTAGTTAGCCGTTCAAATATACCCACAACGAAGATGAACAAGGGCTATGGCGAACTTGTCACAGTTATCATCATAAAGTTAAATTTTAACCAGGTTATGAAAGGCCATCTTGTTCTCCTTAGCCGTCAATTGGACAGCGGAGTACTCGGAAGTGTTGTCGTTCGAAGAACGTTATTTGCAGGTATAACATTCGATATGGCGAAAATATATTGTATATATAGTAGCAACAGAAGAATACTTTAAGTACTCAGATTTTCCGTTGTTGTTTTTATTTCAGCTCGCACTGACAAGGATTCGTGTAAGTCAAGTTGCAAGAAACCTAATATTTGCTTCCCATCATGCACAGTCGTCTGCTGTTTGCCTGATGACGCACGTCAAATTGTCCAAAGGAATGCTGCTGGGGTAAAAATTCCTGCATGGCTTCGACGACACACAAGACCTGCTGGGACATGAAAATGATGAAATGTAGCATCACAACTGATCTGAAAGGTGATTGGATAGCGCAGGCGGTTGTCCACTGGTAATGAAAATGGTAATTTCTAGGCCTACTCCTAGGGAACAATACGATAAAATATCGCTACTTCTTATATACACCAGATAAGACGCTACAAGGAACAAAAGCTTAAAATGGATGCGGACATTGGACAATGTATAGTTTTAGCTGTGTTGCCAGCTATGCAGCCAATTCGGGAAGTTACTATATATGCAGGTTTTGACTGTATTTTAATGAATATTGGTATACGTTTACCGACCTAATAAGTCAATTGTAATATTCCTGAATAGTCAATACAATTTTACAAAATATATTTCTGTGTTGCGTAGATGTAATTCATGAGTTATCAGATTTTATTCCTATATAAACGTTCGGTTTGGGCAATTCCAGTAAAATTTGATTTAGGCAAGAAGAACAAAATCCATCACCACAGCTAGAAAGAGCGTGTTAAAATTAGTAAAATTGCAAAGTTTGGCCGCGAAATGTTGTAAAATGCGGAAAATATAGCACTGCGAAATTTACAAATTGTATATTAATTTTTATTATATATAGTAGAGAGTGAGATACTGAAAAATACACAATGAGATATTTTCCATATCTTCACTAGTGAAGATATCGATCACGTGACTTTTTCCAATTTGCTTTTGAGCGTGAAATTTCACAATCTTTTTGCTTGGGACTATATAATAAACAGAACATTACACGGTGGCTTGAAGATACGACTTTTATCTTCTCGTGTTAAAAACAATATTTTACTCACTCGCTGCGCTCGTTCGTAAAATATTGTTTTCATAATTTTGTTATATATTTACTCACGCTAATGGGACTGGAACATAGTGCCACAGTTGGTTTCACTAAAATGTTACGTAGTCAAATCTAAAGCCGGTTTTCCACTAGGCGGAATTTTGCGCGCGGAGCGGACTTTTTCTTTGTCTTGTGATTTCTCGGGTGGAACTAATTAGAAAAGACAAAGAAAAATTCCGCTCCGCGCGCAAAATTCCGCCTAATGGAAATCGGCTTTAATTTGTGGACAAGACTCAGATATTCCAGGGTAGTACAAAGTTTTAAGAAAGTTTTAAGACTGTATTACCTGACTATTGGGCATTTGCCACCTATAGGCATTTCCCTATGGCTATATGATTGTCTGTTTTCTATAAATAGTGAAATAGTGATGATGACCACATATACAACAAAGCCACAAATGTGATTTATGGATCCGCTATGCAGTCTTTAACCCAGTGTAAATAGCTGGGCGGAATTAGTACCATCGCCTCTGTATACATCACATGGCATAGTGGGGGCCTCAGTCAGGAATTTTCGCGCGCGCTTTGTTTTGTTTTACTTTCTTAATTATTTTTGGCCCTTCAGCCTTTTCTTAACCTCGAAATTCTACCGATAATTAAATAATTCCCGTATTAGTAGTTCGCCTCAATAATATAATAATATTCAGCACACGTCATCATGTACAATGTACGCGTGCAATTTGTGGCCGCAATTTCCAAAGTAATAACTTGAAAGTTTTCTTTTCATTTTTTATCAGTGACCAAACAACAAGTATTAGCTTTGTAATTGTGATGCTGTTTTAATGGAAAGGCGGTTGAAAATTAGAGTATTGTTGATTTTGGGAAGATTGGTTTAAATTCTGCGATTGTGAAAGTTGTCCTTGTAACGCCAATTCATTTGCGAGTTGCCCTGGTAAAGTTATTTTTGCGGGTGCTGACATCTGGCGTTGAAGATTGACAGAACCACCAACTGAAAAAGAAAGTAACGAAAATTGCATTACGGATGTCAGAATTAATGGGGGGGGAATGGGGGAACGGAGATGTAATAACTTAATGTGTATAATAGATAAGACTAATTATAATTGCTAATTATTCACTAACGTATTGCTAACATGTAAACATGTAAACATGTAATCATATATTCATAGTACCCGAGGCAGCGTTTACACTGTACCGTTTTCGTAGCGTTCTCGTATTGTTCTTAATCCTCAAGGGAACGCAAGACAATAGTCTAGTTCTCTCGAACAATACGAGAACGCTACGAAAACGCTACAGTGTAAACGCTGCCTGAGTGTAGAGACATTGAGATTAATAAAGCATACATGTGCACAGCACAACAGGAGAATATCATATTCCCCCTTTTGAAGATCTTTAAAAGGGGAATACGATATTCCCCAATATTCCCCGAGATATTTCCCCATTCCCCGATACTCCCCGTTCCTCCATTCCCCTTTTAAAAGATAGCCATGTCAGAATTGTTTCCAGAGGTTGTATTTACAGAATGGGGCGTGGTCGGCATAGCCATTAGTTGCATGACGTTGTCTGACAATAATTGAGTCTACCAAATACTGCTGCTTTTCTCCGGGTATTACCGCGATTTTCTCCACCTGTAGCAGTACTGGACCAATAACTAAAGGCGTTATTAGCCCTCTATGGAGAACAGCTGAGAACCTTATTCGAAACAGATTCCTCCAGCGTGGTTTATAGAAGCGGTGCCTTATACGGCATTTACCCAAGTCATTCATACTGCTAATAATTGCACATCTGTGATTATATTTCTCTTCGCGTTTGTAATGGGGACATCAAACTTCTTCTACTCATTGGAGAAACGGAAATGATCCAAACACAATACCTGTACTTTGGCGTAGAAGATTAGAAAAATTTATTCTTTGTGAAAACGGTTTCTGGACAGAAACCACTGGATGCCTTAGCGAAGACGACGTCATTGGATGTTGTAAAGGCGTAGTAGGTTGTGAAGCATTTAGTTGTGACATGAATGATTGCTGCATTGTTTCCTGATTTAGTGATTTCTGATGAGCGAGTGGTTGCGACTGTTGGAGACTCAACTGTTGGGATGTGTCAACGCTGCTACTAGCCCCTGATATTGCAGAAAGAAAAATCATTGGCTTATCTCATACGAATTTCTTTGTGGGCACAATTTAATTGTCAAAGTATTTAATTTGTACAAGAAAGAGGAAATCATTCGCCAAATAAAATTCTTTAAGCGGGTTTACTCTTCCCTGTGTGATATATTTTTACAGTGATACCCTGATCTCCTCGGGTTCTTTTTTTCTCCAAAGGAATGTAAACCTCGTATTTCCATTATTGTTCATGCACGAGGGACGTTTATCGTTTGTCTTCTACTTTCCCCGTGCTTATAATGATATGCAGGAGGGAAACTTAGTGGTAGGGAAAGGTTTTCTTTGTCTTCTATAATCTTCCTTGTATATCAATGAGGGAAAATTAGAAGACAAAAACTTATTTGTATGCCAGTCAATTCCCGGATCTCCATCGGTGCTACTATCATCATTGACATTATCAGCACTGATAAAGATATAGAGAATAATACATGGGTGCGCGGAAATACCAGATTTATTTCGAGTGTTCAACATGATATTTTTCTGTTTATTATATAAACAAAATTCAGTGAAAAACAATAAAACGTCCGTGGCAATGCGTTTTACAACAAATGATATTTTCACACGTAAAACTGAATATCGTATTTTTTACGTGTGTTTAAATACGATTTTTCTCAGTGGCCAAAAATTCTATATAACACTTATGTTTATATAATAAACGGTCTGATTTTTCCTTTAATCCACTGATATTCGAAAACTTCCTTAGACTAACGCCCTCGGACTTTCACAAATATTACCTCGACGGCTGGGAAATTTAATCGCTATATAGTTTCTAAATGACTTGGGGAAATTAGAAACCAGTATAAATTTAGTAGTGGCGGTGGAACAGGGGGGGGGCTAGGGGGTAAAGCCCTCCACAAAAATAAGTGGGTGAGCTAACCCCCCCCAAAAAAAAAATGGATAAGATTCCAAATTTTGAAGTTTATATATAAAAATGCGGAAATTTAGAGACAATAATCGGGAAAGATGAAAGAAAACCGGCAAGTGTATTAAAAATAGCAAGTAGGAAAAAGGCTGCCTCGTCCCCAGGCATATACGCATTTCACATACGAGTCACTATATAAAAGGTTTACATGAAGTAGTGCGTCATTATAGGCGCGCAAAGGGGGATGGGATATGAGCGTTATGCCTCAAGCCTACACGCGTAAAAATCATCATGTTGTTGCAAGTTGTCAACAAGTTGCTGCAACTTGGTTCTGAACAGGATGCTGCAATATTGTGCGGCCCACTTGCAGCAATGTTGTCAACAATATTGTTCACGCTTGTTCGAACAATGTTGTTGACGCCTGATGAACGAACAAGGCCTGAACAACGTTGTTGGAACAACTGAGATCAACCTGATATCAATGATGTTTTATATTGTCAACAACTGCGAACAGTCTTGTTTTATCAATACGTAAACAACCTGATATCAATCTGTTTCGACGCTGTTATTCGTGGCCATTTTCCAGGGGGGGGAAGAGAAATTTAAAGGCACAGTTCAGCCTTTTGAATGATGGTTTTTAAGGCGCATTACAAGCCTTTTAATTGAAAAAACTAATTAGGAAAATCAATTAAGCACAATTCAAGATCAGTGATTTCAATGTTTTTAACATTTTTAAACATTTCTAATGTTTTTTAACATTGAGTTCACTGATTTTGAATTATGCTTAATTGATTTTCCTAGTTAGTTTTTTCAATTAAAAGTCTTGTAATGCGCCATAAAAACCATCACTCAGAAGGCTGAACTGTGCCTTTAAATAAGCACACAAACAGACAAACTTCGCTTCTTGATATGAAATTCAGTTTATTTTGAAATAAGAAAATACAGATTAGTGAACAAATACAAACTAAAGAGATAATTACAGTAAAAGTACAAAGGTAAGATAATTATAAACTATTTTATATGCAATTAAGGTTTATAAAATACTAAGTACTATTTATAAATCTAAATACTTCATAGTGTTAAGTGTTTTGACTTTTGAGTTCATATTAAATACTGGTAAACAATGGCAGTATTTTAGCAAAAGGTAGTGCAACACTGCAACCTCTATAATTATTATTTAGGTATTGTCAGGATGGAATTTGAATCTGTTGGAGCAAGTCTATCACAGAGATTTTATGAACCATGCATGCAATTTGTACATAATCATATATTTGCCCATTATATTTATAAACTGACAGTTAATAATTAATCATTCACAGACTAATAAAATCATCTGGGGCCGGTAGTTCAAAGGCTTACACGGGCTTCGAACAACCGGGCCCAGATGATTTTATTAGTATGTGAAAGAGTAATGGTATTAACTGTCAGTTTATAAATATAATGGGCAAATTAGAGAGAGTATATAAAATACTAAAGTAGGCTCATTGCCAATTGATGGATTAGGTTAACATAATTAATAAACTATAGATGGTTTTGTTGCATCTCACTCAATGGAAATTTTAATGTTGGGTTTTGTTGATGGATAAATGGAGTACTTAATAATTTGAATTAAAATATGGACCTAACCAGGCCCTTATTGCCTGAATGGCATCTTATTCAAATAATCATTTAACTTGAAATAAAGGGATCTCCCTCAATTGATTTAGCCTGCAGAGGGCCAACCCCATTCCTGGATCACTTAACCTGAAATTCAGGCCCTACTTTCAATTTTCTGTCTGCATCCTTTTGAATGTTCAATATTTTTAACCTTACATTAATGATATTAATGATTATTCAATTAAAGTCAACAATTTCTTTTTCATCCTGAGAACATCCAGTTAATTCAGTCCTCCTGAATTTGTTTGACACTCCTTAGCAGTGATATTTCTGTAGATTTGCCACTATTTTATTCCAGATATGAACTCACAGGCCCTATAAATTAAGATTAAATACATAGTGCCATTAATTTACAAAATGGACCTTTGCAATGTTTATGCATGCACTAGTCAATTGAAACCCCCGGGACAGGGCGGGGAATTAATGGGGGAATGGCCGTGGATTAACACGGTCTTAATGCAGCATTTCCCCCGGGGTACAGGGTAAATAACAAGTCAATTTATTAGCCAGGACAATTCCCAAGTCATGAAAATTTCCCAAGTCATGAAAATTTGCAAATTAGTGCTGGGGCCATAGGGACAGTAATTTTAACAGTCAATATTCTCCCGGTAGCAGGGAAATGTCCAAAATTTAACATTGTCAAAATGTTAATTTCCCCGCCCTATCCCGGGGGTCGGGGTTTCAATTGACTAGTGCATTATGGTGGGATGCAGCCCCAATTGTATGTTTCCCACCATATTTTACATGGCTTATGCCATATAACTTCAGTACATGGTCATTTTTGGATCCATGCCTGGGACATATCATAATCTTGAATCTAATTTGGGTATTCAATCATGTTTAATAGACATATAGGCAGTCCACATATGGACTGGTCATGCTATGTCTAAGTGCATGGCTATTGCCAAAATAGCCTCCATCTACACAGACCACAACAAAGGTATAAAAATTACTTACCAAGTTATCACCCATTGTATATAATTTGTCTGACATGTTCATAGATCTTTATTTTTATACTTAAGTTTACACTACAAAAAGGATAAAAATGAGACAATAATTACATGTGAGCATAATAATGGTCATAATTATCCCCCATAGCCATGTGATAAAATCATAGCTACCTCCTTCATATACCTTCCATGACAATTATAGTCACCTGCTTAACCAGGAAATAAAAGGAAATATGAGAAATGGCTAATTATTTAACTGTATGCACTCTTGCCTACCTACCTATAATCTATCCATCACATATTATATGCAGTAAATACATCATTCTTGGTGTGTAAACTGATCAAGTATTTGGTTGACCTTGTTAAAACACAATAGGAATTGTTTATATATATAGCAGTGATGATATGATAGCGTTTTTGACATATCAAATTTCAAAGTTAAAAAGACTCTGACAGAAATTTAGAGTGTAATTGGAAAAATTTAAACAATATTTTGAGAATTAAATGTTTTGTTTATATTGACGGCTTTTATTACAGTATGACCGTGGTTTCTTGTTTCATATATACTGAAAATATAGAGAAAAATATCAAAATGCAATGCCTATATAAAAGTACTATAAAGTTTGTGCATGTGCATTTCTTCGTCGTGCACTATGAAAATGACTAAAATCAAATGGTCGGGTTGTTTTAAGCTTTTACAACTAACCTTACCTCAAAACAAGACACTTACCAAGTTATTTTCTTCAGTATTTTTCCCTCAATCTTCAGAAAAAACCACAAAGTTTAAACGACATTTATTTCGCTGTAAAAGCCCGTTTGATTTCTTGCTCTCGTGATATTCGTCCCATTCGTCCGTTTTGCATCCAGCGCTTTCGCAACAACCAATAAAAACAAGTTTTCGTGTTGTTCAAATCATTATTTTACCGTCTATTTATAACAATGCTGTTCACGGTTGTTCGAACAACTAAAAACAACTTGTTCTTTTATCAATGTTGTTCACGCCTGTTCGAACAATATTGTTGACGCCTGATGAATAAACAACGCTGAACAACATTGTTCTGACAACATTTGTCAAACATGTTTCATCAACCTTGTTGACGCTTGTTCCATCATGTTGCAACAACCATTGTTCGTTCATCAAGCGTGAACAAGTTGTTGGAACAATGTTGTTAACGATTGTCGCTTGAACAACGTTGTTCAGCCATGATAACCTCATTGTTGCAACGTTGTTCAGCGAACAATGTTGCAACAACCTGATCAATTTTTACGCGTGTACACGACTAAGAACGCACAGGTTGTTCCAAGTTGATATCGACAGGCGTGAACAATGTTGTGCGGTCAACTATGAACAAGTTGTCAACCATGTTGTTCCAAGTTGTTACAGTTGAACAATGCTGTAACAACATGTTGACAATACTGTTCATAGTGGGCCGCACAACCTTGTTCACGCCTGTTGATATCAACCTGGAACAAGTTGTTGATTTTCTCAATTTTTACGCGTGTAGCCTAGACTAATTAACTTTATAGCAATTGTGATATTGTTTCCTAAACTATGTTTATCCTAACCCACCCTGTCAACTTTCCCTGTGGGAGGAAACCGCGCGGAGAAATCCCACGACTTTCGACAGAGTTTGACTATTTTCACATGAGTCCATAGCGAGAATCGAACCCACGATATCAGAGGTGAAAGGTAGGGATGAGCCGATTAATCGGTAAATAATCGGCAAAGCCGATTAATCGGCCGTTTTTTAAATAATCGGTAATTGGCCGATTATTGCCTGATAATCGGCACTTAATCGGCCATAAGACTTTTTCTGCAGCTGCCAAGCACATGCTAGAATACTGAATACAAGCGAATAGATTTTCACATTTTGTTGCAAAACCCGTGTCTTTTGTCTCAAGCGAAGTGAAGCTGGGAACATTTCCACTGAAAAACGCAGCAGACTAGCTCCGCATAGCTGACAATATCCTGTTTTTACATCATAATCTGCCAAAACTAAACTTTGACTATTGACATGCAAGATTAAAGCTATTTTTAATTGTACATAGTGTGTACTGTAAAGTTGTAAACAATAAAACCGCATTTACAACTTCATTGTTGGTCATCTTGTGATTTTTCGCCTGCTTTTTAAAATAATCGGCGGGTACCGATCAATCGGCCGATTAGTTACGATGATCGGCTTATAAATAATCGGCCTCAGTAATCGGCAATTTTCCTTATCGGCTCATCCCCTGCGCCACCGAAGCCCCCGTACTGTAGGGAAAGCCCACGACTTTCGGTTGACCGTTGACTACCAGGAGGAAATCTGTTGGTTTTTGGTAGAGAAAAACTAGTGGAATATCGCACAGAGCGAAACCTGGTCACAGAGTTGTGAGATAGATTGTGGGTTCGGCTCTCGCTGAGATTCTCCCTTTACAAATGGCAGAACTCCCTTTTCAAATGACAGAACTTGGTTTTCAAATGCCAGAACTCCGTTTTCAAATGCGGAACTTGGTTTACAAATGCCAGAACTCCCTTTTCAAATCGCAGAACACCCTTTACAAATGGCAGAACTTGGTTTTCAACTGGCAGAACTCCCTTTTGAAATGCCAGAACCCCCTTTTAATATGCCGGAACTTCCTTTTCAAATGCCAGAACTCCCTTTTCAAATGCCAGAACTCCCTTTTGAAATGGCAGAACTCCTTTTTCCAATGGCAGGACTTGGTTTTCAAATGGCAGAACTTGGTTTTCAAATGGCAGAATCGAAGTACCTTTTCAAACGCCAGAACTCCGTTTTCAAACGCCGGAACTCTTTTTACAAATGCCCAGAACTCCCTTTTCAAATGGCATGCAGAACTTTGTTTTCAAACTCCAGAATTCCGTTTTCAAACTTCAAAGTATTGAAAAGAGTCAGGTTTTTTCATGTAGTAACACTTAAAATAAGCAATGACACGTGCTTCATCTCTAGACTAAGGAGAACAGTTATAAATAAAGTCAGTTAAAAATCAGCTTTTCTTTCTTTTTTCTAGATTGTTCGAAATTTCAGGAAGCCTTTGATTGTCGCTTCGCCCAAACTTCTCCTAAGATCTCCGGTAAGCATTTTTGCGTGGTAAAGCCTAGTTTCTATTAGTACACCCTATTTACTTACTTTATAGCTCATTTTGTGTTTTCTTTGTATTATTTATATTAAGGTGGCTGTGTCAAAACTGAGTGAGATGGCTCCTGGAACACACTTCCATCCAATCTTGGGAGATAATCACGTTGATCCAAGTCAAGTTAAACGAGTCGTTTTTTGCTCAGGAAAATATTATTATACTCTAGCCAAGGAAAGAGAAAACAGAAATATTCAAGACACTGCTATAATTCGTCTCGAGGTATATGTCACTATGGATCTCATTAGGTGCCATTTCGGTAGTAACAACTACAACAAATAACACTTAATAAAACGAAAGCTAGAGCACAACAACAAAATTTTCGAGCACAGATATATGTACTGTGCATTCTTTGACCTATTATTAAAGTGGCACTGTCATCAAAATTTTTATTTTCTTAAACGAAAATGCTCTTAAAACTGTATAGTAACTTGTTTTGAGGATTTTTGTTCCCATGCTTAGTTCTTGAGATATTTCATTTTGTTTGTAAACATGTGACGTCATCTACTCAATTACATATATAATGAGATATCAGTAATTGTTGTATATATTTGCTATTTTTGATGGATTTGTTTAAAAAAAACAGTATGCTTAATGATGTAGGTTAAGTTAACAAACGCGCCGCATCTTTCGAAAGATTTTGATAAAAAATAGCAAAGATACACAACAATTACTGATATCTCATTATATATGTAATTGAGTAAATGACGTCACATGGTTACAAAAAAATGAAATATCTCAAGAACTAAGCTTACATGAGAACAAAAATCTTCAAAACAAGTTACTATACAGTTTTAAGAGCATTTTCGTTTAAGAAAATACAAATTTTGATGACAGTGCCACTTTAAAACCAGGAGCAGTTGCGAAAAATGCAACTATAGGCTTTAGGTTAACCTAAAATTCAAAGCAAACTTCCTGACAGCTTGTCTATAAATTTGGAAATATTTCTTCAGAGATCTTGTCTGGATCGATAGGAGTTCACTTCTCTGAAGTTTTGAAATAAACAGACGTGTAGAAATACACAAACTAAAACAGCAGGTTAAAAATTTTAACCCAGGGCTAGCGCTAACTCACCTTTGAACAACCGGCCCCTGAGCTACAGTTGCTGAGCGTTAACTACAGATTCACCTATACCATGTAAAAACCCATCTACTTTTTGTTCTATCATTTCTTTATTTACCCACACAACAATAAAAGCATCTTGGCGCCGATATATGTACGCTTACGTACCTATTTTTAACATCGTAGGCATTGACACCATTCCCTGCTGAAGATATAAAGAAAGAAGTTCAGAAATATTCTAACGCTTCAGGTAAGCTCTTGTGATCTCATTGCCCTCATTTTTCCATGTTTCTTGGTCTAGTCACCGCGGGTAAAGCCCGTTTTTCACTAGGCGAATTTTTTCCCGCAAAGCGACTTTTTGCTTTGTCGGCATCGCTTACTCGGCTTAGCTCAGCAAAAGCGATATCGCTTATTTATACGTCGACAAAACCGATCCCGACAAAGGAAAAAGTCGCTTCGCGGGTTTACTTCAGGCCTATTTCCACTCGAGAAAAATTTCCTGACAGAAAATTTTCCGAAAATATCATTGTTAAAAGTTAAAAATTTTCAACTTCAGATTTTTTTCCAAGCGGAAAATTTGTGTCGGGCAATCACATTTTACAAAATTTTCTTTCTGCGGAAAATTTTCATGAGTGGAAATTTACGGTCACTTCGTTGAATGGTCAGTCGCCTTGAGTGGAAAGCCAATGATAAACCTAAAAGGGTGGCAGGGATCAATAAAACGGTCGGCCACCGGCCATTAGCCGAGCAAAATCAGTGCTGATATGGCCGTCTACTGATTGCTCTGCACGGACATTTATTGCCGACCGTTTTTTGTCTCATCAATTTGGATATTTATTTATTTTAATAGTGTTGCAAATCTTTTTAACAAAATCTGTAATATTTAACACATGCAAACAAAGATTCCTTCTGCTAGACAATCACAGAATCTGACTTCGTCCCGATGCACACAATAACAATGTCATCTCGTGTGTTAAGAGAAATATTTTATATTATATATACTGTTACTGCATGAGTAAGTTGTCGTTGAAATTGTGTAATTTTGTTAACCATTATGCATATGTTTTGGAATTTTGGTACGTATTTGTTTTGGTTTTTAGTACTATGACAACTGCCAACGTCCCTCTTGAGAATAATTAAGTGTCCGATCATGTCCGACAAAAACATGCATGGGTTGGTCTGACATTGTGTCAGACCAAGTTTTCAGAATTATATTGAACTCTGAAAGGTGGAAGGCTATATGATCGTGCTTACCGAAAAACGTGTAATAATTGTGTTGCATGTATGCTTTTCTTGTAATGTAGAGTTTATTTGGTGTCAAGAAGAACATCGAAATATGGGCGCTTGGACGTTTGTCAATCCTCGCTTTGATAACCTCATTGGTGTCAAGGTAGGCCGAACAACATTTGATATTGGCTTGGCGGCTCGGTGTTTAGTATATATGCCTAGCTTTCAACTTTGCGACTAGTTTTGGATTCCTACAATATGGATTGGAGACTTACTCCAAGTTTACCTTGAAATGGCTTCAGTTTGATATGCCGGGTCTATCCAGTCTGTTATAAGATCAGTTTCATTTTGAATTGGGTCTATCCAGTCTATATGAAATCAGTTCATGAAACTGACCCATAATAGACTGGATAGACCCTAGATAGACTCAAAAACAAATGAAGCCATTTCGAAAGTCTATGCAGTATGCAGTTTTTTATTATAATTGCGCCTCAGTTGTATATGAAGAAGAGTGTATCCAGTTTGATTCGACAAACTGCTACTTTCTTCTTCTGGTATTCTATAGAGATGACTCTTACTGGACCTCTAGGGAGAGCAGTTTAGAACTGATACAGCTAATAACTGGTGTAAATAAAAGTTTCCGTAATAACATAACTTGACCGATAATGGATTATCCTTACTGGACTTTTTGGGAGGGCAGTTTAGAACTAACCTGTAGAGCTAACCTGTATAAATTAAGGTTTCCTCCTGTAATAATATTACCGATAATAGATGATCCTTACTGGGCTTCCAGGGAGAACAATTTACTGTAAACTGATAGAGCTATATCCACTATAAATAAAGTTAGTTTTTCAATTGTTTTATTTCAACGTCAAATTTGAAATAACTTGCGATGTTCGAATGCCTTTCTCCATGGTAAAGTAAACATTTTTCTGACGAAACTGCAGTTAGAAAATACCCAACTCGCCTGGAAGTGTATTTCTTCCGTTTGTCAATGCCCATTCTGGAGTATACGATCTATATACCAATTTATTGAATGGTATATGTAAGGTATTTTATTTATGCATCGTAAATTTTAAGCGTATGAGTTTGTATTTCCACTGTGCCTGTGGACATATATCCAGTATAAATACAGTTAGTTTTTCAATTGTTTTATTTCAATGTTTTCTTTCTAGTTACGATATGTAGGTAGAAAGATTCTGGCCACGCCAGCTGTTGGGATGGGCAAAGTTCACGAACAAGAATCAGCGGAAATATTAAACTCGGTATTTTGAATTCCAGCAAGTATTGGTGCCAGTCAAAATAGTATAGGTATAGAGATTGGGTCGCGCAGGACTAACGGGTGACTTATTCGATGAGTCGCGCGCGAACACTCCAAGGAAGGAGAATGTAGTTCAAGTTTCATGACGTGTCCGCTAGCGCGAACGAACAGCAAACTCGTCTGGTCAACTGCAGTGCATGTCGAAACCACTATATATCTGATATACACTAGATAGCGCATCTCTTTTAGTAAAATTGAAGCCAAGAATATTCCAGCGGTTACCCCCATTTGAATAGATGGCGACCATGTTGGTCGTTCCCACTTGCTAATAAACGCTTAAAAACAACAATAACTTTCATCATTTGAATAGCTTAAAAACGTATTTAGAATAGTGTTAACTTAATGTTTAAGTTCCCTGTTTAAGAAATAGAAAACATACGAATCTTCGCATTTCATGGGAACGACCTGAGACTGCAATCACGGCTTCAATTTTTGAATTGCAGAATAATTAGATGCACTCTCTAGTGTATATAAGATATCTATGGTCGAAACGAGTTCGCGCAGACGAAGTTGAATAATATGAACTTTTCACTAGTTCACTAACAAGTATAGCATCTGAATTCCAGTTCCCATTTATTGGTACCATTTGCATTCGGTAATAAAGTTACGTGGTGTTTCCACAAACAAAAAGTATCATATGTTTTATCGCCATGCAATCCTACATTCTACAAGGAATTTCTTAACTTGCGTAATTAAACTTGGAGTTTTAACATTTATATGATGGAAGTTAAAAGCAAAGCAAAAAATAATAAATCATTACATGATGTATAGACAGCGGCAAAAGGTTCGTGTATCAAATGATATTTGGTGACGGAACTCAGAAAGAATGAACCTAAAGTTTAATACGTAAATTAGTGCTGGAAATTGTTTTCAAAATCATTACTATGGGAATAGTATATGGATATTAATGTTTGTGATGTTACTCGTAGTGTATATCCACACCGGGCGAGCTTGAAAAATATGCCCGGCCACGGTGGGAATCGAACCTACGACCTCATCCTCGTACCCAGGGTCTTTTTGAAAAGTCCCTGCGACGGAGGTTGCTACGACCTTTGGAATACTAGCCCAATGCTCTGCCAACTGAGCTACGCGGTCAGGTCGGTTCGAGTGAGTGATATTTCGGAACAGAATCTAGTTCCTTCGATACCAATGTAATCTAGTACCTGACCGCATAGCTCAGTTGGTAGAGCATTGCATGGGCTAGTATTCCAAAAGTCGTAGGTTCGATTCCCACCGTGGCTGGGCATATTCTCATATTTTTCATGCTCGCCCGGTGTGGATATACACTCAGAGTAACATCACAAACATCATATTCACCTGAGTACACAACACCAACACAGAAAAAAATATGGATATTAGTTGAAAATAGTATGGAATCCAATTGTCACACTGATTGCAATTTCCATACTATGGATATAGTATGGAAATACTATATGTATAGGTTATTTTGAGGCAACGTGGGGATATGTGATTTATTCACCGAGGCGCGCAGCGCCGAGGTGAATAAATCACATATCCCCGAGGTGCCTCAAAATAACGTACTTATTTTTCACCCTGCGAGGTCGCGTTAATGAGTCAGAAAAGAAATAATTCTCAATGCCATATTGCTTTTGCGATGTTGTTTTTTCTCATTTTTTTGTGCTGCAAAGACATTGCATGTGAATATTAGAGGGGATTATTAATTGCAGGTGAATATTAGAGGGGATTATTAAACGGAAATTGATTAGAGGGGAATATTGAATATATTCCCCGACAAGAACAAAGGAAACCGAGCAGGGTGAAAAATAAGGTTTTATAGTGATGCAATCGCAAATTCAACAGAATGAATTTCACTATTTTTTTCCAATGTAGGAGGATTTTGTATCAGATAACAAGCTCCTTCATAGTCAGGATTTCCTGGCTTTGTATTCTGTCATGACTATTACCGAAATTACGAATCGATATTTTACCGCCGTTTACTCCCACAATTTCCGTCAAATTTGAAATAACTTGCGATGTTCGAATGCCTTTCTCCATGGTAAAGTAAACATTTTTCTAACGAAACTGCAGTTAGAATAACACCCAACTGGCCTGGAAGTGTATTTCTTCCGTTTATCAATGCCCTTTCTGGAGGGGGCGTCGATCTACCAATTTATTGAATGGTATGTAAGGTATTTTAGCCCTTTCTGGAGGGGGCGTCGATCTACCAATTTGTTGGGGTTACTGGTTAGGGTTAGGATTAGGATTAAGGTTAGGATTAGTGTTTGGATTAGGGTTATTGTAATTGTAGAATCATTACAACCCGATTCTTTACTACATACAATGGCTTTACATCTACAATACGTCAATAGATTATTGGTTACAACGTGCGGAACGGCTGAACACTGAAGCCAGTGGGCGGAATTTTTCTTTGTCTTGTTATTTCTTGGGTGGAACTACTGTAATTTGAAAAGACAAAGAGAAATTCCGCTCCGCGCGTAAAATTCCGCCTAGTGAAAACCTGCTTTAAGGCCCATACAGACTGGGACGCGGTTTGGCAACGCGACGCGAATTTTCAGTTTTCAATGACATTTAACTTTAATATTTTTCAGTGTTTTTCAAATATTCGGGACCACTTAATTAAGCAATTTTAGCTATTTGGTCTGCATATCGGTAAAATTTTTACCCGTAAATTTATAAATTTCGCAATCGAATTAGGATGTTGACTTTTCTTATACAAGTTGAATAAGTGATCGCGTCTAAATGTCAAAAACAACTATTAAAATGCCCTGGATACGAGGTTGCTATTGCTATCGACCTTTTTGCGTGAGGTGATCGCGTCGCAAGGGTTGGGTTTGTTGGAATGCGGAACGAAACAAACTTATTCCACGTGTTCTGAGTGTCTCTTAGTAAAATTATTTCTCTTTCGATGTTGTTTAATCACAAGCGTGACTTCGTGCATCACATTAAATGTCGTCTATTTTTGTCGCAGTACAACAATGCTGACCGTGGATAACGATTTTTTTAGTTTTTTTTTTAAATCAATCAGTTAACCCCACTTGAGACTGCAAACTTTCCAAAGCACTCCATCATCGCCAAGTTACACCTGACCTCTCTAATACAGGCATCTCTCCAATACGGACATCTTTCTTTTACAAATAGTTTCCAATGTACATTATTTTCAAACACTCTAGATGTCCATGATATTAGAGGGTTACTTATCTTAGACCTGTTTCAAACGTCGCGTTTCTCATGTGCCGAATGCATTAGAAACAATAGATAATGAGGCATTTCAGCTGATTATCTGTTGTTTTTAATGCGTTCGGCACATGAGAAGCGTGACGTTTGAAACAGGCCTTATTGACCATTTTCAGTATCGATTGTGGGAACACTGAATATCTTTATCAGATACAAAACCTGAATATCAAACGCACATGCTCTGTCAAATATTGCAGGGTTTTCATCCTATGGCTTTTCAGTATAGTTTCATTTTGTGTTTTTAATTGTATTCAGTTGTTCTGTATTTTATAGATAATACTAAATGAACTTTTATAACTAATTCACTGGTTAATGTTTTACATTTTTGGGAAAATTTTTTAAGAGAAACATGAACGTGACTTCAATTATTTTTTTAAAGAGAGTCTTACATGCTAAAAACATACTTAACCCCATTAAGTTACATTGCCCCCTACTTTAGTATTTACTCTGTCTAACGCCAAACGATTTTACTCTGTGCCAGTCGATTTTACCGTCTTCAAAGGGAGGGCGCTGGCGTGCAATGGGTTAAAATCAATGCTATCAATGATCTTTATATACAATCTATATCATTTTAATTATGACGTGTTCTTTTTCAGCTTGACCAGGGCTTGACTTTGCGTTTCCGCTATACTTAATAAATTTCCGTCAATGCCTATTATTGGTTTCTCAAATATAATGGCGAATATTTGTCGTATGGTGTGAAAATTAATTTACTGAAAAAAACATTGTATGTATTGGTTTTTCGATTGTCCTTGATCATAGGTGAATATTAATTACTTCCGAGTTTTCTAGTATTGAAAATTATTGAACTCAATGAACCTATAATTGATTGAACATGCCATATATGGGCCAGAAAACCGATTTTAGACGAGATGTACTTATAACATTTGGCTTTGAATTTAATTCCATATTTTCACAGGTCTACAGAAGTTTATTAGGCAATTTAAGCCTATTTTGTTGTAAATATTATAAATATAGCCTTTCTACGTGATATCTGGCAGTGTAGCGGTTATTATCGTATAAACAAGGAAAATAATTTGTCGGCAATTTTTGACAAAGTGACAAAGATAATTATTCAAATTCCAATCGACGATAATCGTTGTCACGTGGTTCGTTCACCGGAAGCCCGCCCTTGCTGAGTAAATGTATAAACTAGAGGCGAAAGTGTGAAGTCACGCTTGATAATTTTTATCTTGAAATTGCGGTTTTTTGCTCTATTTTGCTGACAGATAGTAGGATATACATTTGAGATGTATTGAGGGACACTCCTTGTAGAGTTTTGAGCAGTTTCCAGCGACGATTACTGGATATTAAACCGCTTTTCGAAGGACATTTTTGGTAGCCCATCGGGCCACGCATACTACAGGATTTGTGTGAGGACATTTGACGTTTCAAACGTGTTCCGCGATGTCTCGGCAACAAAAATGGCTACTTACTATCTATGTGTCTGACTTGAATGTAGAGAAAACTTTAGAAGTTACTGGACAAACGTTTGTTGGAAATTTGATGGTCGAACTGGTCAACAGACTGGGTAAGGCCGATGTTATTATATACGGTTTATTATAACGTCTGTGTGTTATGTATGTTAATTCTTAAATTGAACTCGCGATTGTACTAGAAACAATCTAAAATTGGAAAATTGTTTCTGTTTTGTTAATGTTGACTTTCGATTTGAACCCCAACGGTCGCTTGACAAATTTGCCATTCCAAACATTTTCATGCGTGCGAAGAGATCAAATTTAGGACATTTAGGCGCGGTTATTAAAATAATTTAATAAACGAAGTGTAACACCGAACGTAAATAGAGTATTCTTGGATTCTGGGAGAAGGATATTTTTAAAATTCTGCAACATTTTGTGAACTCGTTTAGGTGTTGCAAGAGACTGGTCTGATCACGCGTTATGGTGGCCACAGCGCAAAACATGGCTCCTCCGATCGCGTGTTACGCTCGACGTTTGCGGCGTTCAAGCCGATTCAAAGCTAAGTTTCACACCAAAACACAAAAATGTACATCTCCAAATGCCCGATTTGCAGTTCGTCGACACGACCGTCGATTTTTCGAAGAAGGTTTTTCATGCTGTCACCGAAGTCTGCGCGCATTTTGGAATTCGCCACCCAGAAGAGCTGTCGATGTTGAGACCGCCCGCTCGTGAAAGGAAAGAGAAACGTACACCTCGCAAGGGCAGTAAGCGTAGAGGGTCTCAAGGCTCGGAGCATAGTAATAATTCCGATGAAATACAAACCGCTGTTAGCACAGACGGGCGACTTGCAGTTCCAGGCAAAGGCGGCAGCCTTGACGGGGGCTCGCAGCATAGCGCTTCGACTCCGGGCTCACCTAAGAGTCATGGTTCCTTCGACAGCTACGAATCAGAAAATCATATTTTGGCTTCAAGTCCAGCCGTTTCTTCTCAAGAGGTGCTGGAGACTATCTACAAAGCAAAAACTTTGCAAGAAAAAGTTGTTTTTCATGCCGGGTATGTGTTTGTATTTTGTGTTTGTTTTAATATTCAAAGTTACTGTAGTTTATGTTTATTGTACATGAAATAATTTGTAGTTGATGACCTAAATTATGATATATAACCAAAAGTATATTACAATAATACCGCGTAGACATACAGCTGGGATGTATTTTAAATTATTAATGTCATCTTTTACTTTTACAGTATAATGTTTTAGGTTTGTATATCAGACTTTATTTCGTGGGAATTTTAAAATTTTCAGAAATTCTATAATGTTGCAAATTATATAATGTTGCAAATTTACATTAAAATATTGAATACTTTTGTGACTAGCAGAATGTAACTTGGTTAAAAGAAATTTGTTTTTTAATATCTGACAGAATTTCAATTAGTAGAGCATATTATATCTTGCAGAGAGAGTACAAATTGTACAAATATAAAATTAGAATTTTTATTTGTACGTGACATCTTTGTGTCAACAAAAGATTTGTTGTTTGTTTTGATGTTATTGAATACTTTATCAACGAAAACAATTGCATTTCAATTGATGTCATTGTTGTTGTTAGTAAGTGATAAAGGATGAATAGATTTCTTTAATTGCTAAAGGCTTAGGCCTTGCCCAAGGCCAAAAATTGAGCTTTATTGTGTTTGTGAAATGAAGTACAATGCCTATTTAAAATAAGCAGTGGGGTTGCAAAATGTCAAGTGTCTGAGTATTCCGATTCACACCTCCTAACATGTTTTATGCAGCTTGCTGGACCTGTGACTGTCTTAAGTAATATCTTGCAGCTGTCCATCTGGTCAAACCAGCTTAAACATTGATGACTTTAGTACAGTGCACTTTATGCTCTTGACCATTTTAGAACACCAGCATTGCCCAGCAAAGCATATGTACATTTTATGATGTATGGTGGCATATGCACCATATATATAAATTAGGCTTGAGATGAATGATTGCGTAAGTTCAAATCTTTCATTGCTTTAGATGGCTTGATTCTTCAAGATCACTTATGGAGCAGGTACAGTAGTTGAAATAATCTCAACCGGTCTGTGCAAGTGTAGGTAGTGACAGTTGCGGATTGAGCGAGATACAACTACCTGAAAAATACAAGCAGAACTTCAATGTTTTGAGCGAAGGCTCTTTGTTTGGGAAGTCGATTAGGGTTACTAGGGGACCTTTGCTCAAAACGTTGAATTTCTGCTTGTATTTTTTTCAAGTAGCTGTATCTATCTCAATCTGCAACTCACAGTAAATGAAAACTTTATTTGATGAGAGTAAACATACTTCATGTATAGTTTAGGGAACTATGTGTGGTACAACAGCAATAGTGCATCTTCTCACACCGCTGGGAGCTGCTGCAGTGTCAGCCGCTATGCACAGTACAACAGCAATAGTGCATCTTTTTAGCTTGACAGTTGACATTAGGGATTACAATAAAAGGAGACATTGGAGGACATCACATGAAATAGCTTCATGAGTTAAGGAATAAGGATTATAATTTTTAAATAATTTTTCTGTATATTTTAGGATGTTGAAGAAGATGAACACTTGATGTTGAGATTCAAATATTATTCATTCTTTGACCTCAAGCCTGCAGTAAGTTGTCTTTCTGAAAGTATTATATTTAAGACCTAACGCAACTGTAGGTTTAATCTCGAACAGTTAGTGACAGTGTAGGTAGAGACAATAACAGAAAACATCCATGTTTCAAGCGAAGGTTGTTTGTTGGGAACTGATGAAGAGCCTTCACTTATCGGAGTTTTGCTTATATTCTTCAGGTAGTTGTATATCCTTTAAACTGCAGCTTTCAACTATATTGGTTGAACATACAATTCCAGTGCAATGCTCTGATCAATGAGTAACAGTGTCCAGTTGCCAAGAGTTTGTTTATTCTGACATATTTATGTCCTAACCAAGAGCAGTTATGAAAAATGACATTGGTGTAGGATGTATTTCATCTGTAGCATTTCATTATTGCATTATGTTAAACAAGATGCAGGAAATATAGAATAATTTTCTTTGCTAAGGTTGATGAAGTGAGAATTAATCAAATCTTTGAGCAAGCCAAGTGGTCAGTTCAAGCCGAAGAAGTTGATTGTACTGAACAAGAAGTTATGACATTTGCTGCTTTGCAGGTTGGTGCATTTATCTCACATGGGTTCTGCCTAGAACCATGTAAGGGTGGGGGCCTAGGGGTGCACCGGAACTCGGTTCTTAAAAAACTGGTTCCGGTGCACCCCTAGGTGGGGCATTATTGTTTTCACCACTTTTATCTTTGAGTCGTGAAAACAATAAATATTGTTTTTAACATGAGAAGATAAAAGTCATATCTTCAAGCCACAGTGTAATGTTCTGTTTATTATATACAGAACATGTAGTCCCAAGCAAAAAATTGTGAAATTTCACACCCAAAAGCAAATTGGAAAATGTCACATGATCGATATCTTCACTAGTGAAGATATGTAAAATATCTCACTGTGTATTTTTCAGTATCTCACTCTCTACTATATAATAAACTATAAAATGATGACTTTGTTGTCTTATATGTTTGCATAGTTTCAAGTGAAGATTGCATCTTCAGCTCCTCCAGTGGAAGAGGAAAGTAAACCAGAACAGGATGACGATATTGCAAGTGCATTGAATGATTTACAGGTGAGAATACCAAAGTTAACTTGCTAGAACATCAGATTTCGTGCCCCAAAATTCAAAAGCAATTTCCTCTCAGAATGTTGAAAACCATATCGAGCTCAGAAAACAGGAAATTGCCTTTCTGAGACAAATATTTGGGAGAGGGTTCCTTTCGTGCTAAAACAATTACTGACTGGTGTGTATATAATCTGCAGATACAACGCTGATAAAACATCATTGTATAGAATCCAAACAAGTCTTGAGTTAATCAGATTGACATTTTTCACTTTAGTTAACATTGGAAGGAACAACTACTCCTGCATCTCAAAAGGTAATTTTATTTATACACAGGTAACATGTACAATGTTTTAACATATGTTTCTCTTCCATTTTATTGAGCATAACATTCAAAGTATATTTATATAATGTTCTTTTTTGTTCAATAGACATTGAACCAGATGCCTGAGTTGAGTGACTGGCTGACACTTATAAAGTAAGTTTTAAAAATTACTGACTGTTTCAATCCCCTAGGAAACGTTTTTATAATATTTTTCTTTTTGCATCAGACACAAAATGCTGGGAATGAAGGACAAGAAGAAGTTTTGGTGTGTTTTCAGAGGTAGGAGTTAACTTCTAAAATCTACTAAAACTAAATGTTGCTGGTCTCCCCATTTCCCAGTGCTTCCCACCAGTGACAGACACTGTAGCTGAAATCTTAGTTCTTTAAACTTGTTTGCCTTAAATTTAATGCAATACATAGCTTAATTTATAGCCTACCAGTGCTTTCGTGGTTGAAAAATTTTCAGCTATCATTCAAATCAAAGGCTTCCAGAAATTATTGGGCAGGGGGGTGGACAGTTGCTCCCCTCGCCCCTAGTATCCGCTACTGTTTCCCATCATCCAAAACATGAGGTAATATTGGTGATTTGCTAATATCTGCCATTCCTTTTACAGACACATATTTCTCTTACTACAAATCCAACGAGGCTGCTTTGGGTGCTCCTATACAGAGAATTGACTTGCGAGGTAAATTTAAATTCTTAGTATCATACGATTTAAATTATTAGTATCATATATATGAAGGTTCTAATAGACAATCATAACTTAGATTTTGAATAGTATAGCATATAGCTTTACTTTAAATTGCATCAATTGTAATTGTATGCTGAAAAGCCCTTTGGGGAACATACAAAGTTTTGAATAATAATAATAATAATACTGACTTGAAACAACTGATTTCAGCCGAAGGCAGATAAAAAATAGTGTTGTCTTTCTGTTTATGTATAGGCAGTGAAGTTTATCCTGAAGTCAACGTTCAAAAAGAGAAATTCGTTGTTAAACTAAAGTTCCCAGAAAACGACGAAATAAGTGACCTGGAAGTTGGATTGTCCAGTGTAAGCAAAGTTTTATTGTATCTCGTCAATAGCCCGATTCAGACTGTAGAGGTGGATAATCTGTCAAACAAATATAATCGTCTGTTTAACATTTGAAGTACAATCCTGGACAAAACATATGTGACACTTTAAGCTTTTACTCACTTTTCTAGCATCATCGCAAAACCTTCCCCCTCCCACCACCATTCAATCTTGATTGCTGACCCACAACATATTCAAAGTGATGGTGATATGTTCAACATTGTATTGGGGGGGGGACATTACATTAAGAAATATCGCAGTTATTATAGTGAGCAACGGGCACGAGCAAGATTTTAATCGAGTGTCGCAGATAGTTTTGTCCAGAATTGTAGCTAGAATATCGCAATCTATACTGGATATGGCCCTGGGGAAGAAAGCATGCTTCATGTTTTTTCGATAATTCGCCTATTCTTTTTTTGCAATGACGTAATTTTGGGATTTCAGTTGACAGGCAGGTATATATCTTAGAGACAGTTTAAGACTAAAAAGATGAATTACCGTACAGTTTTTCTTGCTACGACCATTCTGATAGGAGAAAAATCGTCCACAAGTTGTTTGATTGTCCGTCATTTGGGTGAAAAGTCACGTGATTGCAAACAAAGAATTGGCGTATTTGTACACAGAGAAGAATCATGATTACTACTAGCAATGGTTGTGGAACAAACCATCCTTGATATTTTCCTAATAGTTCATATAATGCCGTAAACACAAGACACTATCGAATGCAACAGTTCTGAGAAGGAGTCATTCAAAATAATTTCTTGAACGTTCCTCTAGAATTGATTCGAGTATTCTTGAGTATACGAATTACAGTACTTCGCATATGGTTGATCGTGAAAAAGATCAATCTGTTTTAAAGGTTAAGACCAGACGGATTATCGACTTTTATTGCGTCGTTTATAGACCGACAAGATGGATTATCAAAGAAACTAGATTTTCTTTGATGAACTTCATCCACTAATCCAGACAGATCACCCGTCTCTTGTGTAAATCTGGCCAACGAATATTTCGGTAAAGTTTGGTTGTAGATTTAATGTAGTACCACTGACCTCACATATTTCTTTAGGAAGGGCAATACTCCAAGTGGATGGCAGCCTTCCGTTTGGCCTCCAAAGGTAAAACTATGGCGGACAGTTCCTATGAATCCGAAGTCCATGGCATTGAAGCATTCTTGTCGATGCAACGGAACAAAGATAATTTCAAGAACACAACAGCACCAGGAGGAGTAAGTAGACGTTTACATTGCTACGCATGCCTGCGTGATATACCGTTTCATCTTTGTCAGTGCCAGTTGCATCGCTGCCAGGAAATTTTTAACAAGCTATCTTTGCAGGAAATTTTTGTCATCTTATATTAAAGGAATACCGAATGGTTTTCCGTACAGGATTGCGTGATCCGTGCACGAGGGATGTCGCGAGACTTTTGGAAAGCGTAAAAAAAAAGCATGGATCACGCTATCCTGCTTGGGAAAACCATTTGGTAATTGTTTTATAAAATAACTACAGTGAAACAATGACATTTTGAGAATCCCGCGAAGGCATTTTAATCGTGCAGGATAGTCTGATCCTGCACGGCTATTGACCAATCAAATTGCGTGTTTCACTGTAGTTATTATATATACTGGAATGCTGTATAATTTACTAACAGCATTTTGCAAGTCGAGTTTGCACCATGCTCCGATGACCTTCAGTTGAGTGTTGGCTCGGAAATAAGTCTGAATGACACAAATGAATAAACGGTAAATGTTGTAAAGATATTAAATAATTTGTTTCTTTCATACTTATTTCCAAGCCAAAATTAACTTGCTTGCCAGAACAGCAGTATTAAAAAGCTACAGTTTGGTCGGACACCAATACACTCGGGTCGGACAAACAATAAACCTCAGTTTCACTTAGATCGAACAGAATGTCCGGTGATTCCCTCTCTACGTCGGACAATTTTACGAATGGGTCGGACAATGTCCGTGACCGACCGATATTTTAAGGCCTGCATACAGTCTCACAAATCTACACATACAGGAAGTTTTACATTTGACTTGCACATGCATGCACGGAACTTTTTGGATTTTGCTGCCAGGAAGGGAAATATATTTTCTAGGTCTGAGTGGTGTTCAAATAATTCACAATTTATAAATATGTGAAAAACTAATAATGTGAAGCTAGTTTTTCATTTCTCAATAAATCTTTCTACTTGTAGGTTCAAATCCAACCTGAAGATTTTGTTCCCGGTCGAGTAATGAAGAAATACAAAACAAAACAGGTAGGTTTACTGGTTTAATTGGTATACAGTAGGTGGACACTACGGATTGGTGAAAGAGCGCCGTACATGCAAGGGCGGATTGCCGGATTTTCATTTATTTAAAAGGAGGGGTAGAGAAATTTCTGGTGGGGTGCAAGCGGCACCACCCAGTGAGCTTCGGCAGGGGTTAGACGTTTGGGTTAAAGCCTTTCACACAAAATAGGAAGGGTGAAGCGAAATTTTGGTGGGGTTGAACACTTTATTAGAGGGGTTAGAGAGAGTCAAGGGGGGGGGTTAACCCCCCTAACCCCCTCCCCCCAGTAAATCCGCCCATGCTAGTGCTGTGCAAACTCTGGTTTTTCATCTCCGGCTCCGGCTCCGGCCGAATTACAGCTCTGAGCTCCGGCCACATCATAAAATATTAAATAAATGTTTTACGATCAGAGAACATTTATTAATATTATTATGAATAACCCTTTTCGCGCTTCCTAATTATCAGATAACATAACTCAGGAAACAAAACAGTGAAAACACTTAACCACGCAGAAAATATCTATGTGGAAACCAGCCTCGAAAAATCTTTGACACGAGGCATGACGCGAGGCATGACGCTAACACTCTCAGACTCCACAGCGCAATTGTTCGCACGCAAACAAAGTACTCTGTCATTTTCAAAAGGTTGATATTTATTTGTTTTGTACTTTTTCGTTATCTACAAGGCATGAATACACAGACTACAGTATGTAGGGCTAAGTCAGATGGCTTCATGAAATCATGACGTTTGTAAGTTGCGATCGTATTACAGCTTTTCGACGCTGTTCCTGTGGGCTGTGGCAGTTTAAGTCTATGATGAATTCATTAACAGCAATTGGCAGTTTGCAGTAACTAACAATCGTTTGACATTTGTCTCATTTCATATTATTTTCTTGTCATTTTGCCGGAGCTGGGAAAACGTAACTCCGGCTCCGGGCTCCGGCATACAAAATTCGGCTCCGGCGTTGGAAAAACCGCCGGAGCTCCGGCAGAACTCCGGCAACTCCGGCGCACAGCACTAGCCCATGCGAAAGTGAAAAAGGTACCTACATATGAAAGTTCTACTTTTATTCACCAGGTTGCTGCGAGGATTTTGGAAGCTCACTCTTCACTCAATCTCATGACGGTAATGGAAGCGAAGATGAACTACATAAGAAAGTGGCAAGAGCTGCCTGACTTTGGAATTACACATTATGGCGTCCGATTCCGAGGAGAGAAAATCTCGAAGAAAGATGTAAGTCATATAGCGATGAAAGATAGAGACAAAGTTTTGGGAAGTAAAGTCTATAAACAACGTGGAATAGATAGTTCTAAAGTAATACCTTCATTAGAGGAGGCGACGTTTGTGGGGTGTTCGTAGCAATCTTCAGTGCGTTTCCCATTCACCTTAATGAACGAAGCTCTCGAATGTTGTAGTATATGCGGTTGTCTGATGGTTGTCTGATGGATGCTTCCACTTGACCTCTAGGGAGAACCGTTTTGATAGAACTAATATAGAGCTATCCAGTTGAAATGAAGTTATTTAGGGTTACTCCTATAGTACACTGTACCAGAAGGCAATAAATAGCCATTGCGAATGTGCGATCCTTGAGAGAACAATTCAGAACTGATCGAATTATCCAGTATTAATAAGCTAGGTTAGCTTAGGTTTCCTCCTGGGGTCAGATAGCGTTATCTACCACAGATAGTGATTTTTTCAACCGTTATAAAAATGCTTAAATAGCTATTAAAGTGCGGATATGGACTAAATAATTAATAAAGTGACTTCAAATTATACATATATTAAAGTTTAATCTAGGTTATATCAATCAACGGAGAATTTCAGAAAGCTGGAAAAATCACTATCCAGTGGATAGATCAATAAAATAGTAGATCAGTAAAATAATAGATCAATAAGGGTGGCTCTTTACTGAGCCTCAGGGAGAAAAGTAAATAAGGTTAGTTAAGTTTGTATCTGTAATAACAGTGGACAAATAAGCAATGTCCCTCTCTCGAGTTTTTGGGAGAACTACAGTAACAGAGCTATTTACACAATTTTTCATCTTCAATATTTTAGGAGATCTTGGGTATTGTGGACAATAAGATCACAAAGATCGATGCTGCAAGCGGCAAAATATTAAACAGCTGGAGATACAGTGTTATGAGATCTTGGAATGTCAACTGGGAGACCAAAGAAATGGTCATCGACTGTGAAGGCGAGAGGATCAGGTTCATATGCACCAGCTCTGATATCAAAAGTATTCACGAATTTATCGGTGGATATATATTCTTGTCCATGCGTAAGGATGTTAACCAGCCCGTAGATCATGAGTTGTTCTTTAAGCTCACTGGTGGCTCTGTTCAATGAGAGACGATACTGTGACAGTCAGATTTTTAAGACTGGTTAGTATAGGTTATAGCGTTAACTTTCTCATAAATGGTGGTTAATGTCATAATGTGCATCATGTCATGAAAACATTAGTTTCTGTTTGGGTAAATCGGTGGTTTTCACTAAACGTTACATTGAACATTTCAAATGGATATTTCGGATGCATTTTGTACCGCGGATTTTCGTGTATATGTTAAATTAAAAACGATTGTTTTGCATACCAATAAAAGCTGGAACATTCTTGCGAACATATTTGAAAATTGCGATATTTACTCAAATGTTTCCCCCACCTTTGGAGACATTATTTGCGAAAGCAAAATTTGCTTCCCAAGGAGCAAAAATCCGTCGAGCGAATTCAGAAACATGTCCTGTTTCCCAAGTGTGAATTTTGTTAGGGAAATAGTATTTCAAGGTTTGCCCACCTTTGGGAAACATAGCTGGGAAACAATATTTTTGTAACAATACATTGCAGAATGCTACACTGTCTTTTGCAACGTTTTTTAGTTCAACGTTTTTAGACCACCATTTTTGAGAAAGAAGCATGTAGGAAAAGTAGCAAATTAGAATTGTTTATTTTTAATTAGGATTGTATTGTGTTGTCGTGTATATATTATATGAACCGCGATACCTCATGAAGGTTCAGCGCGAAATTTATCCTCCAATGACAAAAGATCTGTTCAAATACGTTAGGTCTTCAAAACTATATTATTTCAAATTATGGTGCATAAAATTAAGTCTAAGAATGCTTCTCTAAATTACACTTGTAACCGTTTCATGTTACTTTGGTATAGCCTGCTTATATGATAATAAAATTGGAGAAACTCTATCAGTTTTTAATTGTCGATGAATCCATTTCTTTGTGCAGTTTTTATGTGCGGTTATCAAAGATATTCTGATACCGTCGTTTAAAACAATGTTCTGAGTTCACGGTTTTGTGAAAAAATAGTGCGTTCCATAGTCATGTTCCTGTAACACCGGACTGTCCCATTGTCTTTTCATTATTTTGAAAATTACAATATCTCCATGCCATATTCATTGTTTTGAATTATTTTGTCATTTATGCAAAGACCTATTGAAAACTTCAAGTATCGTTACAAAATACCACAAAATACGTTTTCAATTACGTTTTCTGGCATTGTTCATCGTTCATTCAAAAACGACAACGACAGTAATGAATAAATTATCTCGTGAATGTCCCGCGTGGCTTTCCACGTTTCTGACCTGTGGTCGTGACAACGACAACAAAGCGTTATCAGTCAAAAACAATGGAATAGCGCTCAATGGGACTGAAAAACAATCTTTTTGTGAATGATTTTAATACATTCTCGCTATAACAAAGGCCGTATACTAAAGAGCGAGGCTTGGGCCGTCTCGGGAAAGCGCTGAACTGCTAACCATGAGCGATAGAACCGCGCCAAAATCACAACTTCGTTTGGAATGGGTGTACGGTTACAGAGGGCATCAGTGTCGGAATAACTTATATTTTACATCATCGAAAGAAGTCGTTTATTTCGTCGCTGGCGTAGGGGTTGTTTACAACGTGAAAGGCAACTCTCAGCGGTTCTTTCTTGGACATAATGATGATATAATCAGGTAGGTTATGTTGTTTTGGGACTGATATAAAACACGATCATTTGAGCACATTATGTAGCTATACATTTTTTACAAACATGCTGATCTATATGTTTCCAAATCTCATGGATGTCTACTGACACTAATAAAGCTATCTTAGGCTTGCAAAATGGCTTATTTGCTCAATGTCTATATCATATAAATTTAGCGGCACACCCCTGTTAAAAAAATGCACACATGTGTTTACATAGGTCGTACAATTCCATTCAACCGTTTGTGAATTGCTCAGATTACTGAGAGTGTAAATGCTTGTTTCAAACACAGTTTATAGAACAAAATTTGCGTGCCAAACAATTCTGCAAGAATATTTTTGAAATATGTTTGCAAGGTTTGTGAGTATTAAAGTGTCATTTTGGTTAATAATTAATGGATGAGAATGATTAGATGGGGAGACAGCATATCTGATACCTTAATGAAGTTCAGCAGAGATTGATTTCAAGATTGTTAATCATTAGTCTACCCCACTCAATGCTGGGTTTTAGTCATTGGTGTAAACAGTATTAAGCCTAGTTCTCATTCATCGCAAACCGTCGGCGATGGGAGCTTTGCGACGTCGGCGACCGCTTGCGATTTATGAGAACACATCAAAAATTATATCGCCGATTTTCCATGATCGTCGCCGACCATCGGCGATGACATCGCAGGAAACAAAAAAGTTTGTTTCTTGCGACCATCGCCGCGACTGCCACCTGCTTGAAAAATCTATGAAAAATGAGTAAAAGTTGTTTTTTCCTCAACAAGCAAGGAAATAACTGAAGTTTGACATAAATCATGATCTTTACGTTGAACGGGGCCATTTTGTGCCTTGGTGGGAAATTTCGAAACACATCGGCTGTCATCTGCGACGTTCACCGATGTATGAGAACTTTCGTACATTCGCGATCGGCGAGCATCGGCAATAAGCGTCGCCGATCGTCGGTGACAGTTTGCGATGAATGAGAACTAGGCTTTACTGAATACCTTGAATTTTGTCAGGTGCATTCATCTTGTGTGGAACATACTAAAATAGTGCATTACACATGTAAAAACGTGGAAATTATTACACATCTGCATACAAGTTGTAACAAGGTTGTTGTCGAGCCAATATCAGGATATGCAGCTTGTTTCTAGAATCCTAGTTGACAAGTTTGGAACAAGTTGTCTGTAACAGACTTGTTACAAGTTGTTCCAACAAGATTAATACAATCATATAATAGTTTTGTTTGTGGAAACACCACAAATTTATTACTGCACAGCTTCATACAGGCTGTTTGTAATAAGTTCCATGAGCTTGTTGACATCAACATGTTAACAACTTGTTTATACATGCAGACGATATGCTGGAACAACTTTTTGAGAGAGTGCTGTGCTCAGCAACTTTTTTACAAGATGATAAAGCTACAGTAGTTCCAGACTTTTCAACAACCTAGAACAAGCAGTTAACCCATCTTGTTTGCCATCTGTGAGATTTTTAAGCATGTAGTCGGAACATTAAGCCATTAAGCTGCAGAGCATCCCCATTGACAAGTAAAATTGTCTGGAGAGTGCTAGCGCTTATTGGGTTAACAGGACTATCTGTCCATGTGTCTAGTTAACCCATTGAGTCACATTGTACCCTGGTGCGCCCTACTTTATTATTTTGTCTGTCTAACACCAGATGATTTTACTCGTCAATGGGAGAGCGCTGCCACTTAATGGGTTAAGTAAAGTTGCATTGCACCCTAATGCAACCTACTTGATTATTGGGTCATTCCAGAAAACATCCATACCACCCCCACGGAGGAAATAGGAAGTTAACCTCCCTACCCCCTTCGGATGTCCTAATACATTTACTATTATCAGAAACAATTTTTCTCCCCTCCCCCTCCAGACGGCAGAAATTTCCTCTGTGGGGGGAGTATGGATCTTTTCTGGAATGACCCATTTTAACGCCAGATGATTTTACTTGTTAAGGGGAGCTCAAAGGTGCTTGCTGGTGCTCAAAGGCTTAATAGATTTGGAATACTGTAGGTAATAAATAATAGGTAATAAATAATCTTATATCTTTGTCAAAGCCTTGCTTTGCATCCAGAGAAACAATTGGTTGCGACAGGGCAGGTTGGAAAAGATCCATATATCTGTGTTTGGGACGCAAAGAATTGTCAAACAGTTTCCATTTTGAAAGATGGTCATCAACGAGGGATTGCGAGTTTGGCATTTAACAATGCTGGGACGGTGAGTTAATTTTATAAAAACTTGAGGAAAATTTTTAGTTACAGTCAATTTTGCATTACCTGTACTTTTCCCTAAATGTTGTGAACTTTGTTCCCAACCTCATTGCAAAGTTCAAAAGTTCATATTATATTGAAATTCACAAGCTGGATTGTAAACAAAGCCTCTGATTGTCCCCTGAACTAAAAGAAGCCACAATCAAATTATGCATTGTTTACAAATTAATTTTATATATAGCATTTAGCATCTGTTGGTTTGGAAGACTATCATCTCATCTGCATTTGGGACTGGAAGAAAGGAAGATTGTTGGCATCTGCAAAAGGTCATTCTGATAGGGTACAGTACCTTTGAATGTTTTCTTAATTGCTTGATAATTATGATACAAACTTTGATCTGGCAGTCATGAATGGAAATATCTCGATAATGTTGAAATGTTGCCAACAACTCTAACTAATGTTGCTACTGAAGGAAACTAAAGCCCTGGGCAAACTAGGAAACATTGTTGCGGAAACATTGTCAATGTTTTGCCATGTTTCCCAACGTGGGCAAACACTAGGAAACAATGTTTCTGCAACAAAATCGCACGTGGGAAACATGAAATGTTTCTGAATTTGTTAGGAAACATATCTGCTTCTCTGGAAGCAAATTGTGTTTCTGCAACGATGTTTCCACAGGTGGGCAAACACAGAAACACTTGAGAAAACATAGCCTCCTCCGCAGGCAACTCTGTTATTTCTGTCACATCAGTATCACAATTCACAAAGCTCAGTGATCAGTACGGTTCCCCTGTGTAGTGTATGGGCGGGCGGGTTACAGGGAACCCATACTGGGACATACAGAGTTGCCTGCGGAGGAGGCTAGAGAAAACATGGCGAATCATCATGTTTCCGCAACAAATTGTTTCCTAGTCTGCCCAAGGCTTAAAGTACCCTGAGAAAACTTGCAAGGTCGGCACATTTGACACACTCTAGCTCTCACAACAACTGAGGTAAATGATAATCAGACAACTGCATATTGCAGCAGGGAAACTTTCAGGACTTCAGACACATTCACATACATGTTTCACTCGCTACTCTGGTTTAAATGAATGATTACAAAGCCAAGTCGAATTGTAATCAAGACCCAACGTTTTGACACTCCAGTCTAGTGTCTTCATCAGGGGAGTCGTGATCGAAAGTTGCAATGGTGGCTTCTTAAATACCTAATAATGAGTCTGCGTGATTCCTGTTTACTGTAGTTCATGGGTGGATTTACTGGGGGGTTAGGGGGGTTAACATGCCCCCCCCCCCACTAGGTCTCTAATCTCTCTTAAAAAAGTGTTCAACGCCAACCCCATCAAAATTTCACTCCCCCCCTCCTATTTTGTGTTATTAAAAGTATTTGACTCTAACGCCTAACCTCTGCCAAAGCTTGCTCAGAGGTGCCGTTTGCACCCACTAGAAGTTTTTCCTCCCCTCCTTTTTAAAAAATGAAAATCCGCCCTTGCTGTAGTTAAGATCCAAGTGTAAATTAAGTAAAACCTTTTTATAGATTTTTGACCTTCATTTTAACCCCAATGTGGACAACCAGTTAGTGTGTTGCGGAGTGAAACACATCAAGTTTTGGAAATGGCAAGGAAACTCGCTAAACCCACAAAAAGGTAACTAAATGGGCTTGTTATTAAGAGAGATGTTTTCACGAAAATAGCAAAAAGTCAACATGTGTAACGTTGCCCATTCTTTGAGATCCTATAAAATCACTATACTGTAATTGTATTAACAACTTTGACATTGAGTGTGTGATATAAACAAGCCAGTTTTTAAAGAAAAAGACAACGTGAAAGTTCAGTCAAATTATGAAGTACACACATTTTGTTCAATATATTTTTTGCATTTAATTAATTATTATTTTTTTAAGAACGAATTTAAAGAAAATATTACAACAGAATATTTTTTTTAAAGTTCAAGAATAAGTCAAAGCTCATTTTTTATTTCAATAATCCACTAGGTATATTTGGCAAAGGCGGAGAAATTCAGACAATGTTATGTCTTGCATTTGGCACCAATGGTACTACATATGCGGGGACGTTAAGTGGAGATATTTATAAATGGGAGAAAAATAGCTTGACTGGAACTGTTCAAGGACATGAGGTATTTCTTGCATATATTTAAGACATTAAGCAGAAACCTCTTTAACTATTTTCTTTCCATGTCCCTACAGTATACTCATTTGACAAAACTTCAAATGTTGTATCCAATACAAGCTTTCGTTGGTAGGAATGTAACTATACCTGAAACATATAAGGAGAATTTCGACGTTTCAAGTGAAGGCCCTTTGTCTGGAGTTATGAAAGCTTGTTCATATTATAGCCACTATACCTACATTGGCACAGACAGTTCAAGATTATACCCAATACATCCTTCCAGAAAGTGTTCAGCCTTGGCCATACAGGCTTTTAATTTTGCGTGATTGAGATATTGTTGCAGATGACACATTTACAAAACCATACAGTTAGAATAGATAATCCAAAATACCTTAAAATATAATTATGTCATCAGTAACAAGATAAAGGGCTCCAAAGCCGAGATCTCAATCACGAAAACGAGGCTCTATAGCCAAGACTGAGTACTTTCAGGAAGGGTGTATTGTGCATATTTAATCATGTTGGTTATCGCCGTTTTTTAGAACGCTAACCTATTTCGGTACTTTCAGGATCAGTGCTTTCAGTTTTGGTAGGTTATGAGCTTAACTCGCTGTTTCCTTTAGGGAGCTGTATTTACCATTTATAAATCTGAAGATGGTTTTGCCAGTGGTTCCAAAGATGGAAGTGTCATTCTTTGGGATGGTGATTTTAAACCTATTACGAAAATTGATCTGCTCAACAGCGTCATTGGTTACAAAGGTGACGATATCTATGGTTATCTGCCTCTAACCAGTAATAAATCAAGTCAATACGAGTTTATAACAATGGAAAACAGACAGTGTTCGTATTGAGTAGTTTAATGCAACTTAAGTTTATCTTTTAACCATTTTTTATTATAACCAGGCTTGTCAGTACGTAGCGTCTGCTGGGTGGCAGATAAAATTCTCGTTGGTACAAACAACAGTGAAATATACGAAGTCCTCGCTTCAAACAAAGAATCGCCAAGAACCTTAGTTCAGGTATTACCAATTATTTTTCACTCATTCTTCTCTAAGCACTGACAGCCAGCTTGCAGGCTTTTAGCCAGAAGGGCGTCCAGGTGTCCTGGGACGCCCATAGAACAAAAAATGGACGTCTTTGGACACCCAAATTCTGGGGGGAAAGGGAAATTATTTTCAGTTATTTCCCTAAGTATATTTATATATCTGAAACGAAATAGCTTCAATTCTCATTATTATTTTATTATACATTTGACATTTTGATCAATTTGATGGTGTACCTGGCTGAATGAAAATGTCGTAGATAAGTAAAGAAGCATAGCGGCACAAACTCACAAAGCCAAGTGTGTCCGAAAAATTTCGAACGAGCTTGGAACAGATACTGATATGAAGTAACGTAAACTTCAAAGGTTTTCCAGAGGAACGTTTTCTCGACACCCCCTTACTGTAGATGTATCGTTGTACCAAAATTGGACGCCCTCTTTTAGGAACCTGGCTAAAAGCCTGCCAGCTTGTATTAGCAACTAAGCTAAACGAACATGAACTGTGTAATTAACTGTGTTATACTGCATGCATGGTAGCTCTATCAGTCCAAAATTGTACTCCCCAGAGGTCCTGTACGAGCCATCCCTTAATGACACAGTGGTACTACAGGAGGAAATCCAAGTACCTAGAGAAAACCTGTGGTGTTTGGTAGAGTCAAACTGGAAGTACTCTTCTCAGAAAGCGAGCACATATTCCCTATCTACTAAATTAAAGTAGAAGTCGTTTCGCGAATAAGAGTTTATCTTCGCATGCAAATAAAATTCCTTTGAGAATTTTCGATGCACTTGTATTTATGTACATGTAGAATTGCTTCATTCTTTTATATTGAAAAATAAAAAAATATTAAAAATTGAAAGAAAAAATATGCCGTTTGAGTTAAAAGAGTGTACATACTGTATATAATATCAATTTCAGGGTCATGCCGAAGGTGAGTTATGGGCGCTTGCTGTTCATCCCAAGAAAGCCATGTTTGCGACAGGCAGTGATGACCAAAGCATACGGTATTGTACTTTTTGTGTGTTGTCCCATTTCCACTGCATCAACTGTGGTCTCAGACTTAGTTTAGGCCAAATTTATAGCGCAATTATGTTTTCCTTGTTTTCAGATTATGGAGTCTCTCAGACAGAACGTTGTTGGCTAGAGTTGATTTGGAACAAAAGATTCGTTCGCTTGCGTTTCACCCTGATGGCAGCCAGTTAGCTGCCGGGCTGTCTGACGGTTCCTTTATGGTTCTTAAAGCAAGGTAAAGTTAGTGTTGCCATTCCTTGGATCTTAACCATGTACTGTACCTGAAAAATTAAGTTATCTTCCCACTCTTCGACTGTGTCGTCGACATTTCGAGGGAAACCTCTTTGTTTGGGAGTTTGTAAGCAGTTGATAACCACCTGACGAAGTGCCTTTTTTCGAAAATACAAAGTAAACTAAACTAACTTGGGTGGTTGTGGTGTTGAACTCCGGTGATAGAATTTTTGCTGATGTTACTCAGGGTGCGATAATTCATGATTTTTAGTCGTTCCTGACTGGTACAACCAATGGTTGTTGCCGCGTACTTGCGCTAGTACAAACTCAGTACTCAATGTGTATTTAGTCTTTAAATAAGGTTCATAAGGTACAGGTTTCTGAAAAGTATATGTTCAGACCACGAGGTAGAAAAAGAAGCACAATTGCATATACAAACAAGCGACTCCAACGTTTCTTAGTGCTATCAGTCCAATCATGTTTCATGCCAAGACATCTCAGACACATGATATATCAACTAAATTATGGTATTGAATACCTTGGACTTGCAAAGGTCATATCATGGTACCAGCAAAAAGTAAGTACGCGGATAGCAACAAGTTCCACGTACCTCCGTGGTTGGAAACAAAGAAATACCAGACCGTAATATTGGCGTTCCTCCGGTTCGTATATATAAGTACGCGAATTATCGCACCCTGTGTTACTCTGAGTGTCCGCACACCGGGCAAGCTGGAAAATTGCTTGGCTGCGGTGGGAATTAGTTGGTAAGAGCGCTGGACTAGTAACCCAAAGGTCGCGGGTTCGATTCCCACCGCGGTCAAGCAATTTTTCAGCTTGCACGGTGTGGACACACTCAGAGTAACATCAGCAAAAAAAATAAACTAACTTTGTTTAAACTGGATTGCTCTAGCTATATCGGTTTCTGATCTACTGTTCTTCACATCTTGTGGTGTAGCAAGTCTGCCAACAAGCCGTCAACAAGTTGTGTTCGCACTGCTTCTCCCAAGTTGTCAACAAGTTTGGAACAAGCTGTTAACAACTTGTAACAATCATGTTGATATTATCAGACTTGTTGCAAGGTTGTTCCAACACGTCTGATACAGTCGTGATTTAACAATATTGTTACAACCTTGTGTCGTCAACCTTGTATACATTCTTGTCATATCATGACTGTATCAGACTTGTTAGAACGACCTGTTACAACAAGTCTGATAATGCCATCAAGCTTGTTACAAGTTGTTAACATAACAGCTTGTTCCAAACATGTTACAACAACTAGGAACAAGCAGTGCGAACACAACTTGCAGACCTGTAATAACTTGTGCGTTTTTACGCGTATAGGTAGGAAGTTTGGTAGAATCAAACTACACGACAGAACGAGGGCTGTTGTTTTGCCTGCATATTTCAAATCCTGCCCTCTGATTTTAGGGATCTTTCGGAAGTCCTTCACACCAAAGATCGTTCGGAAGTCATTCACGAACTGAAATACTCGCCAGACGGCGCATATTTGGCCGTTGGGTCGAACGACAATTTTGTCGATATTTACGCGACTTCTCAGCGATACAAGAAAGTCGGAGAGTGTAAAGGTAGTTCCAGTTTTATCACGCATTTGGATTGGTCGGACGACAGCAAATATATACAAACAAATTCAGGCGCTGCTGAGAGATTGTTCTACAAAATTCCAGGTAAAATGTTTAAAGGGGAATCGCAGGCAATCACAGGCATATAAAATACGTACCATACCATGGATGCAACTCCGTACCATACAGTACCATATTATATATTATGCTATACCACAAATACCATAACATGCCGATACCATAACATACCACACCATGCCATACCATATCGTACCATGCAGTACCATGTAATACCATACCATGCAGTACCATGTAATACCATACCATGCAGTACCATGTAATACCATACCATGCAGTACCATGTCATACCATACCATGCAGTACCATGTCATACCGTACCATGCAGTACCATGTCATACCGTACCATGCAGTACCATGTCATACCATACCATGCAGTACCATGTAATACCATACCATGCAGTACCATGTAATACCATACCATGCAGTACCATGTCATACCATACCATGCAGTACCATGTCATACCATACCATGCAGTACCATGTAATACCATACCATGCAGTACCATGTCATACCATACCATATAGTGTCATACCATAGCATACCATACCATACGGTACCATGTCAGTATTACCATACCATGCAGTACCATGTAATATTATACCATACAGTACGATTCCATACCTACCAATTGCTTCCTAAGATCAGTATTTTTGCTTTCTAGCGGGTAAGCGGGTTACCAACAAGGAAGAAATCAAAGCCATCAGTTGGTCAACATGGACAGGAGTCCTGGGAACAGAAGTGAACGGAATTTGGGAGAAATACACAGACACGAATGACATCAACGCCACTGATACGTCATTTCCTAATAACACTCTTGTGTCAGGCGATGATTTTGGTTTAGTAAAATTGTTTCGTTTCCCTTGTATCAAGAAAGGTATGGGAATGTTTTGTATAGCAATGACTAGACCTGCCCCAAGTCCTGACGTCCTACATCAGCATATAATATTTTAAAAATTCGGATTGAGGCTGCACGAAGGCACGTCTCTCAATGCTATTTATTGAGTACAAAACACAAGTCTGCTACTGTACATATAATAAAATGAATACTCATTCTGATAACTGTCGGTTGGTCACCATTTGCTGCACAATAGTACTTGGTGAAAACCGAGTTCGCCCACGGCTGCAATGTGAAGGATATACTACTATGCAACTACCTGAAAAAATATAAACAGAACTTCGATGTTTCGAGCGAAGGTGTTACCACAGAATAAAGACACACAGAAGGTGGACTAAGCCAAAAAAGCGTAAGGATCATGAAGTCAGATTTTTAGCCGTGTATGCATGCTTTTTACATGGCAGCTGTCTCTACCCATCTAAACGTAAATAAGTTGTTACAAGTCTGTTCACAAGTTGTCAACAAGTTGTGTTCGCACTGCTTGTTCCCAGTTTGTTGTAACAAGTTTGAAACAAGCTGTTAACAACTTGTAACAAGCTTGATGGCATTATCAGCCTTGTTACAAGACTGTGCTAACAAGTTTGTTGCAGCCATGATATAACAAGGATGTTACAAGGTTGTCAAAACAATCTTGTTATATCAAACATGTAACGGACTTGTCAGAACAACCTTGCAACAAGTCTGGTAATTTCGACAAGGTTGTTACAAGTTGTCAACAAGTTGTTCCAGACCTGTTGACAACTTGTGACAAGCAGTGCGAATACATCTTGTTGACGGTTTGTTGGCAGACTTGTTACAAGATGTGAGATTTTTACGTGTGTAAAGATGTCATATTAGTACACACGTAAAAACGCACAAGTTGTAACAAACCTGCAGCAGACTTGTAGCGATGCTGTTCCAACAACTTGTCATCAGGATGTGTTCGCACTGCTTGTTCCCAGCTTGTTGACAAGTTGTCAACGCCTTGTCGACAACTTGCTGCAAGATTGTTGAGCTCAACAGACTTGTTACAAGTTGTTCCAACAACTTGTTATCGTCCTGCAATTTAACAAGTTGTAAGTGACAACCTTGTGGCAACTTGATGAAATAACAGCATTGTTACAACTTGTTGACAAGCTTGCTACAAGCCTGTTGCGAACACATCTTGTTGACAAGTTGTGAGATTTTTACGTGTGTACGTCTCTACCTACACACGTGTGCACGTCTCTACCTACACACATAAAAACGCACAAGTTTGTTACAAGTCTGTTCACAAGCTGTTAAGATGTATTCGCATTGCTTGTCACAAGTTGTCAACAGGTTTGGAACAACTTGTTGACAACTTGTAACAACCTTGTCGAAATTATCAGACTTGTTGCAAGGTTGTTCTGACAAGTCTGTGACATGCTTGATATAACAAGATTGTTACAACATTGTGTTGATAACCTTGTAACATCCTTGTCATGTCATGGCTGTAACAAACTTGTTAGCACAATCTTGTAACAAGGCTGATAATGCCATCAAGCTTGTTACAAGTTGTTAACAGCTTGTTTCTAACTTGTTACAACAAACTGGGAACAAGCAGTGCGAGCACAACTTGTTGACAGCTTGTGAACAGACGTGTAACAACTTGTTTGCAGACTTGTTACAACTTGTGCGTTTTTACGTGTGCACTTGTGCATTGTCGACCATACCTCACCACCAGCCGTGAAACTCTTTGTCAAAACGCTCAGATCTGTAAATTTTGTTAAGTTATCCAGGGATTGAGTTTGCCTTTTCATACTCTAAAAAATATAGTACAGGTTTTTTGGCATCCACGTACAAAATCATGAAAATCAACAACTCCGTGGATTTTCAACTCCACCTACCTTTCCATGTTTTTTTGACATCAGTCTAACCAAGTTCTCTTCTTCATATCTGGGATATATAAGCACTAGTTTAGCGAATATTATTTTCTCTATAAACCAAACATCCAAGTATGCGAGTGTAGTTTTACCTTCGTTGATGTTTGTCATCGTCTATTTCTTTTTCCTTTCTTCTATCAAACAATTCTCCTTCCTGTGGGAGGCAAAGAGAATCAAGACGAAATGCGATTGGCTCACGATTCATGAAAATGAGGCTCCCAGTCGAAGAACGTATTCATGACGTAATTATTGAAAAGGTGTATTACTGTGGCCCCAATAGTAATGGACCATTCCCCAATTAACCAAAATTTTGATTTCAACAAGTCTAAACCAAATTCCATCATAGCATGAAAGAGCATCACAAAATTAGTAATATTCCAAAGTTTCGTTGCGAAATGTTGTAAGATGCGGATAATATAGCCTTGTGAAGTTTGTAATTTTCAGTCATTTTGTATTACGCACAGAAGTGGTAACCATTTCCTGTTTGTAATCTAAAATGACTGAAAATTGCAAACTTCGCAAGGCTATATTATCCGCATTTTACAACATTTTGCAACGAAACTTTGGAATATTACTAATTTTGTGATGCTCTTTCAAGCTGTGATGAGAATTTTGTCTAGACTTGTTGAGTTCAAAATTTTGGTTAATTGGCGAATGGTCCATTGTATCCTTCGGAATCCGCAGTTTATATCCAAAAAAATACCTTTAATTCTTCAGGGGCTTCGGAATATTCATCTAAATTAACATTAAAGCAGTGAAGATTAATCATGATTACAAAGAAGCCGTTAATTTGATACATTTTGGATTTAGAAGAAAACATGTACCTCTAAGTTCTTTTAGAAGAGAACTGCTCAATGCTTTTCGTCTTGCTGTTTCTTCCAATTTCCTACGTCTTGATACTTTGTCTTCATCTTTTTACATAACAAACAGAACAACATTTTTACTTGTCAAGCGTGGAGCACTGGCACTCAATGGGGACAATATATGTAATCATTAGGCATCAAGCACAGTAAAATAATACAGTGGGGGTAGGGCCCATTAGGGCACAATGCAACTTAATGGTTTAAAGCAAAGTATTGAAGACTCACCATATGGCATGGCAGCAACCTTAGGTGGAACATAAATGCCTGGCTTCTTTTCTTCATCACCTCCGTCCTCTGCTTCTTCAAGCTTAAGAAAAACATTTCTTGATAAAATTTTGTCTTTCAAATATTTCTACATTAAAATGAATTAACATACAATATAACATTACAGCACCTTGCTGACCAGATTGTCTGGCCTTGGCTTAAATCTTAAAGGATCATTCTCTTGACCTGAAAGGTTTATTAATAGTTGTTGAATTGAACCATTTTGCTGGAATAAATACATTAAAATCTTACAGGATTACATTAATGACATACCTACAAGTCCTGTAGTTGCAATTTTAATCAGTTTATCAATCTGATATTTCAGTTTTTGGTCAATTGGACGTATTTTTTCCATCACCTGCACATACAAGATATAGATGCGGACTGTAGTCAATTGGTGCATTGCTATTTTTTATATATGTACTTGTAAGAGGGCTGAAACTCGTTGACATAAAAAAATATTTAGTAAGCTTTTTTATCTGGAAAATGGACATCAGCAACTAAGAATTTGAATTTAATGCTTACCGTGCGTAATTCTACTAGTCTATCAATAGTTGGACTGTCTTCAATTGATTTCCCGTGAGATTTTAACAACATATAATGCACTAAGTCAATCAAGTAGCTGCAAATAATAACCACAAACACAAATTAATTTGTCATGTGCATATAAGACTGGTGTGTTACTTAAGGTAACTTTCTATTTCTTTATTTTGAAACTGCACAATCAGTACCGGTAATCATCCATAGAAAAAAATAATAAACTTGCACCTTAGAAGCAAATGAAATTTCATTTCCAAAAAACTGACACCCTAAAACAATACATTGTACAGATCAAATACTGATGAAATAACTTGACCAAATATTACACAAAACAGTTCTATCCTGTGATCAGTACTGGCTTTTACCTTTTCTGTAGACATTGTATTGTTGTCCACTTTTTCAATGAGAGAGGTCACTCTTTTATTGGCATCAGAAAGCTGGCAATTAAGGCAAAGTGCAATGTTATTAACAAGATGAATACCAATTTGATAATCGAGTATTTTAACATAGTTTCCAAGTCTCATGCATTGCGCGTGGAACCCACACATTTGAATGTCACCTTGTGTGACTTTTGCTCTATTTCTCACACATTTTCAAAAGTATCTTTCAAATCATGATCATTTCAAAATTATAACATAAAAAACTTTAACAATTAACACGATAAACACCACAAAATTCAGGACAATAATAACATGACTCATGAGATATCGCTGACAAATTGCGGATTCAAACCTTATTAATTTAAAATTCATTTTAGTGAGAATTTCATGATGCTTTGCAGCTATACACACATGTATAAGAATGAGGCAAGTGGCTGCCACAACAAATATGATCAGAATTGCCGCCATTGTAATACATACTGTATGCCTGACTATGGTATGTGGAGTTTCGAGAAAATCCCACACCTAATGTTTTAAATTAATATCATATTTGATTAAATTTATCAAATTTCTGAACTTTCCAGAGAGGCATTTAACATAGTACAAACCAACTGATACCTAAAATTCCATGACCATAAGGTGGTTTTCACATAAGCACCATCATGCAACAGAGGGTGGTCAACCATATCAGAGCAGAGAATGTTCATTCATTCATTTCGTTATATGTAACAGGGCTTGAAATAACATTCCCAAAGTTCCCAACCATGGTCGTCAGTGGTCATGACTTTCCCTTTTTTTCTGATTGAAAATCCTGCTTTTCTGCAGATCATAAACAATTTCTTGCAATATACGGTAGTAGTTTTGTATTTGAAAGCAAACAAATAGAACTAAGAGATACAGTGTAATTCTATTGCTACTATCAGTGTAAACACTTCTGAAGTAGACCACCATTACACAAGTCCATCAGCTTGCCCAGTAACCCTAACAATTATTGAAATTTAATGTGTGTTGTAAAATATACCTTCTCATTAAGATCAGATAACAAAGCTACAATTTCAGGAACATCTTTGGCAAGAACCTGTACGAAAAACACAGTAACTATTCACATTTATCACATATTCATATTTAATAATTAAAGCGGTTTATAGCAGTTTTTAAAAGCAGATATAAAGTTGAAGACTAGTTTGTGGTCATTCGTTTAAAGTTTAAACATTCTATTACAAGTAGCATTATTTAGTAAGCTTTTAAAGTCACAATTGTGTGTTTATTTTCGGCAAAGTTAAATAAATTATAAATAAATAAATGTATTTTTACCTCTGTTCGCTCCTCTGAATTCGCCATTTTGAAAAGAATTCCTATATTATTGCGAACAACCGCTAGAAGTTGTGACCGCAGGCTTGGACACTCCAGGTAACCACTGATCTATACTACAGTTCTGGTAAAAAATATAAACTATTAGTTAAAATTCCTACTTGATTTTCATCTGGTAGATGTCAGACCTGGTGATTGACGATGGAAAGCCAAACACATTTTGGGATCGAGTTAAGTGGGCATTTTCTAAAAACGAATATGGGGAAATCCGGCCAGAGATTGCACATATTCCTGTAGTGGTGTTCTGCGGTTCTTTGGTTGGAATGATGGTGGGTGGTCGGCATGGCACTAGGATACGGGGTGCTTCAAACATTGCTAGTAACCAACTGACTGTATATACATCGTCTGCACAAGCCGAAAGGGATCACTTCTCAGCAATATTGCTAGGATTTTTTCAATATGGTTGTCGTTGGGGTTGGAGAGCAGGACTCTACTCTGGCATATATAGTACGACACTCACTGCTGTGTCTATTGGTCGAGATAAGGAAGATGCATTGAATTACATTGCTGCTGGAGCAACCACAGGAACTGTTTATAAACTATTCTCAGGTTTTCGAGGGATTCTTGTAGGTGCTCTCTTCGGTGCTGGCATTTGTACACCTATTGGGTTAACCATGCAAGCACTGGGGCATTTTATTCCATATGAAAAAGTGTTGAAAG
>CACRXK020002033.1:3985-46998 GCA_902702795.2 Paramuricea clavata | reverse complement strand
ACAGTTGGCGATATTCAGTACTTCAGTTGGGAAATCAAAAGATCCAGTTATAAAATAAATCCTTTGTTTTGAATATCGGACAGGATACATTTCAACTATAAACAACCATATCATATCGTTCGTTTATAAATACCGTTTGAACGATCAGTCGGTGTAGAAGATATCAGATATGTACGTTTCTACGGCGATCTGATGCGTGCTCGACTTCGCAAGCCAGGCGCGTGTGGAGTGTTTTCCTTGCAAGTGAAATATGATCCAGCTTCTCGCTTGAAATGTACCGCAGCACTTCAAGTAGTGATGACATTCAGTATAGCAGGAAATCTTGTCATGATGAGTACAAATTTAGAACAGTATAAATCATGTTTATTAAACGTGTAAAGTGAAGTATGCAACACTAATGCATCTGGCGAATGTCAACTACTACATTCCCACCCCTCCCAGATTGACAAAACAACGCTAATTAAAAATCTGCTAGATTTTAGCAGATCACGTGACCAGCGTCCACCAGGGTCTTTGCTTCCCAAGAGCAATACCCACCAGGAGCGAAAAATTTAAAAATGGACCCAGCAAAAGAATCTTGAAAAAAAATGTGTGCTTTCTTAGCATGATTAATGCGTGAATATAGTAACTGACTGTCTGACTGCAAACACGTATTTTACCCGGCGTACTTAATCGATAAAAAACGATCATCAGAAATCCAATCGATCAATTGATGGTAATCGATGTTAATTACTTAATTGATATCGATAGCCAATCGATAGTCACAAAAAGTTATAACCAATTTTATTGATTATTATCGATATTCATCGATTTTCATCGATATTTATCGATTTTTATCGACAAAATGCTTTCGATTTTTATTGATTTATATCCTAAATAATTGCAAACCTAAATAGTAAATCTGTTCTCATTTTTCAAATGTACACATGTATTTGATCTGTATTATAGCTAGATGAAAACTTAATTTAATCCATTGTTACTGAATTCCGTTCACATTTGAGTTTGTTACGAAATTAAAGTACGTATTAATTAAATTACGGCGTTACCTGTTTGATTGCATGCATATTAACACAGGATTTTTTCATCAATGAAAATTAATAATAAATCGATGATCAATCACAGCAAAAGAAACCATCGATTATTCATCGATTTCCAATATCAATCGATTGATAAATATCGATTGGTATTGATTGATATCGATACTCATCGATTATCGATTTCATCGATTAATTATTATTAAAGTACGCGGGGATTTTAATACCAAAAAAGCGTTAATTCGTTTTAGAAAACGTCTCGCAAGTCGCAACGGAATCAATAAACTTACTGATTCAAGAACACCATGCAGTTCTTTTATTTCCTCTTCAATTTTGTTTTTTTTGTCGATTAAAGTTTGAACATTTTTCGTTTTTTCAGCCACTTCGTCATCCGCCATGTTGTTATCAGTAGCGCTGGCCGTGATAACGCAGGCTCAAAAACAAAACAACAACAAGTTCACTCGATGCTCATTGACAATTACAAATTCAGAAAAAATGCAAGATATTAGCTTTGAAACGAACAATTGGGAACAAATAGTTATGATTTGAACAGTTCCATTACTCCTTTCGTTGGTATAGGGTGTGCAAGCTAAGTTTCAACATGCGAGAAACTTGATTTTTTTGTGCGCTTTCAACGCAACAAGTATTATAAACCTTGATTTATTATAAAAGGGCATTAGTATGTCCTCAGACTCAGAGAAACGGGAAGAAAGGGAAGCAATTTTAGATGAAGAAGGCGATGTATACGAAACCCCAGAAGAAATTGAACTAGATGAACGTCAAGCTGTACACGAGGAGGAAAATTGGGAGTCGACAGGAGACAGTGACACCGAAAACGACAGTGATCCTTCGGGCACGGACAGATTATCAAGCGAAAATGCTGATGAGCTTGATAGTCCATGTCTCTGCAAGGAAACAAGTGGAAATGATGAAGGGAAAGCTTCAGTGTCGAGTAGTAATAATAAAAGAAAATTAAGGTCAAAGAAAGCTTCCTCCCAAGAGAACAGTGATGATAATGATAGCTGGGACAATAGTGACTCAGATGAGGAACCAGAGCTTTTGCAATCTACTGACAGTGACTCTGATAATGGACCTACTACTGACGAACCTAAAACTTTAGAACGTTTAGGAATCGCGTTGAATAAAAGTGAACGTATCTGGAAGAGCCATAAAAGTTTGCATTCTCGAGAGTTAGGTTTCAGCACACCGTATTTGTTTACAAGGAATGTGACAGGTTCATTAAACATGATTCAGAAATTCAAATTGGAGAGAAAGCTTGAATATCATACTGGATGTGTAAATACTTTGCACTTTAATGAAACAGGTGATGTATTGGTATCGGGAAGTGATGATTTAAATCTTGTGCTCTGGGACTGGACAAGAGGAAAGAAAAAGTTTCACTATGAAAGTGGTCATACAGGAAATGTATTTCAGGTAATACATCAGTTAGAATGCTCAATGCACCACACGGTTTATGCTTATTACTTAAACCTTATTCCATGCTGAAAATGGATATATCAAAGGCATTCTCTTGTTTTGGTGCATTATTATAAGCATGCCTATTGCCTAACATATGTAAGGCATTAGGCCAATTAAAAAAAATTTTCATTGCTGTTTTTCATCGCCGCCCTTGGACCTAAAAATAAAATGGCCGCCCAGAAATTTTTTAAATATTTAGTCATTACACAATCACACGTTTTTTGCAACACCATGCTAGCAAAGCCCAAGGTCTCACATTTAGGCATAGAAATGAAAATATTATATGTACAGACTAAACTGCACAAGGAAGTGATGTAGAGTGCACAAAGTTTTGTTTTGAATGCACAAATGAAGTGTATGAAATTGATAACAGTTTTTATGAATCACTTTTTAAAAGCAAAATAAGCTTAGCATGTACTAGTAACAAAGAAATAAAAAATGAACTAAAAAGCTACCTGCTGCCCCATTTTTTTCTCAAAAAATGTGATGGGGGGTTGGCGCAGGTCTTCAAAAGTGTTTCCATGAAAAGTTCAAATCCGTCAAGGTATTGGAGTGGGGGAGGTCAGATAAGCAACAAGGAAAAACTTAGAGCTGTGCAAACTCTATAACATTATTTTAGCTCCGGCAGTCAAAACTCCGGAATTTTCAAGGAAATTTTATATTTAAAAGTGGAAGCAGGCAAGATCAGTATTTCAATAAAATCAGTGTAAGGCCACTACAAGTTAATCTTTAGTTTCTGGTCCGGCCTTACCTTCATTTACGACGCGGGCGGGCGGGTGGTTAGGACTATAGGTCATAATTACAATTGTGGCTTTTCCCACATTTTTGTGGTCTTTCTTGTCCTTTTTCATGCTAATTGTATCAAAATATTGTTGATATTTATATTTATTGATCGGAAAATAATAAGTTAAGTTACATAATTTCTGTTGTACAATATGAATAGAATCACAGTCACATTTCGAAGTGAATAAAAGTGTCCAAGCACAATAACAATAACTGAGAACTTCATGTAATCCTAATTATAGTTCAACATTACATAATGACGTAATGCTTGAATGTCAACACTTCCACTTAATGTATACTATAATTAGTATTATAACTCTTAAAATATGAACAATTGTTCTTTGTCTTTCTTTAAACTAAGATCTCTTTAACATTCAACATGTCTCTAAACTTCTGAAAAGTTTGTCTTGGTAAACTCTTCCTCATAACATCAGCTAACATTTTATCTGTACTGCAGTAATTCACATTGATGGATTTGTCACCGACTTTTTCGCGAACAAAATGATATGCCACGTCTATGTGCTTCGTACGATTGTGGAATCGTGGATTGTTGGATACTAGCTCAATGGCTCCCTGATTATCTTCATTCATAATGGATGGTTGATCTTGTTTTTCTCCGATATCGTTGAGTAATCTTCTCAGCCACACGATTTCTTGTGTTGCATGACTGAGGGCCACATATTCAGCTTCTGTAGTTGATCTTGTTACACAGGGCTGTCTTTTGCTGCACCAGCTCACTGTTGATCCATTGATCTGAAAAACATATCCAGATGTTGATCTTCTCGTATCTTCTCATTTGCCCAACCAGCATCTGAGTAACCAATTAATGAACATTTTGTGCGTTAATGCCTTCAAACACCAGACCGTAGTTAACAGTACCCTTGATGTACCTCAGGACTCTTTTTGCACCGTGCCAATGTTCTTTACTAGGTTTCGACATGAACTTCGATAATATGCCAACAGCTGAGGCTAAATCTGGTTGAGTTGCCGTCGTCACATATGTTAGGCATCCTATAAGCTTTTGATACTCATTAGTATTGGTAGGATTCTCGTCATCTGGTGATTCTTGTCATCTGGTGATTCTTGGAAATGTTTTCCAGGCTCTAGAGGAGTTGAGACAGGTTTGCATTGTTCCATGCCAAAGCGTTTTAAAATGCCTTGCAAATATGTGGATTGACTGATCATCATCTTTCCTTTTCTCCTATCTCTTCTAATCACCATTCCAAGAACGTGTTTCACTTCACCCATATCGTCAACCTTGAACTTCAAGCCGATAAGTTTCTTTTCTTCACTTAACATGCATGAATCATTGGAGAATAACAGGATATCGTCAACGTGAATCGATAGAATGATAACTCCATTTTGATCTCTGATAGACTTCATATACAAACATGGATCAGACTCCATTTGCTTGTATCCACTTGACTTTAGGAATGTGTCGATAGCATTGTTCCAGCATCTTGCGGATTGTTTTAACCCATATATGCTCTTCTTAAGTTTGCAGACATGATTTGGAAGTTCTTTGTTAACATAACCGTCTGGTTGTCGCATATATATTTCTTCTAGGTTTCCTTGTAAGAAGGCTGTTTTGACATCCATTTGGTGGACTTCCCAATTCTTAGCATTTGACAGGGCGAGTAATGATCGAATCGTTGTATTCCGTACCACGGGCGAAAATACTTCAGAGTAGTCGACTCCTTCGGCTTGGGTGTAGCCTTGGGCCACTAGTCGAGCTTTATATCTTTGTACACAGCCGTTTTCATCTCTCTTCACCTTAAAAACCCATTTGCTGCCGACAACGTTCTTGCCTTTGGGTAATGAAACAAGTTCCCAGGTTTCGTTTTCAATAAGCGAATTATACTCTGAGTCAGTAGCTTGTTTCCATTCTGCTGAATGTTCTCCAGAGAAGGCTTCATCCATATTAATTGGCTCGTTAATATCTGCTGTTATATCGTTCGCTAAGTAGCATTCCTCATCAAATCTATTGGGTGGTCTTCTCATTCTGCGTTCACCAACGTTACGAACTTCATTCATAAACGTCTCTTCAAAGGTTCCTCCCACTGGCTGGTCATTGGCTTGCTGGTTTCCTTCAGCATTCTCTGCAACTCTTTGATTAGCAATTTCATCTTGATTTTCATTTCCGTCAACAGGAGTTTCTTCGATCATTATCGGAATATCATCCTCTGCGCGATCATCAAAATTTGATGAAGTTTGAATATCAAAGTCATGAAATTTCTTCTCCAGAAATATGACATCACGACTGCGAAGGAATTTACGAGAAACAGGATCATATAACTTATATCCTTTCACACCTTCTGGATACCCCATGAAAATTGACTTTCTAGATTTTGCGTCCAGTTTCTTTCTTTGATTGTCAGGGATATGCATGTACGTAATACATCCGAATACGCGTAAATTGGACACATCAGGTTTCTTTTCAAACAAGCATTCGTACGGAGTGATATCATTTAAAGCTTTCGTTGGGCTGCGATTTCGCACGTAAACTGAGGTATTGACTGCTTCAGCCCAGAATTCGTTTGGAATATGTGCATGGGACAACATGGATCGGGTTGTTTCTACGACCGTTCGGTTCATTCTTTCCGCTACACCATTCTGCGCTGGGTTGTATGGTACGCTTAATTGATGAACGATACCATTCTTCTTCAGGAAAGATTCGAATTCTTTCGATGAATACTCTCCTCCGTTATCAGAACGTAGAACCTTGATTGGCTTTCCAGTGATATTCGTAGCAAAGGTGTGGAACTCTTTGAACTTTTCCAAGACTTCGCTCTTGTTCTTCATGAAATATACAAATGTATAGCGCGAGTAGTCGTCGATGAAGCTTACATAATATCTTGATCCACCAAGAGAAGGTACAGACATTGGACCACAGACGTCGCTATAGACATGTTCGAATGGTTCACTAGCACGATAATCAGCAGTCTTCGGATAAGGACAGCGATGATACTTCCCCTTGATACATGCTTCACAGAATTGATTTTCATTCGTATTGCTTACACCGTCCATTCCACTTACCATATTTTCGTTAATAAGTTTGTTCACATTGTTCATTCCCAGATGGCCAAGTCTACAGTGCCACAAATACCGATCTGTATCAGGTTGTTGATTGGCAATGTTCACATGCTCTTTCACAATATTCAAGACATATAACTTTCCTTGGATCTCTCCCGCAGCTAAAATCTTCGAATTCCGAGAAATTTCACACTTGTTTTCTTTGAAAGTAACAGTTGCATCACGTTTCTCCATTGCATGGACTGACAGCAAGTTCTTATCTAACTCTTTACTTTGATTACCATCTCTTTGTGAATTCTTAATTCGTTTAGGACAGTCTCGAGCAAAGTGTCCTTTCTCTTTACAGTAATGACAGGTTCCTTGGAATTTCCGACCAAATTTAACTTCACTCCTCTTGTCATTTCGCTCTTTCGACTCGTATCTTCTTCTATTGTTCCATCGTTGAGCAGAATATGCATCTTCCATTTTCTTCGAATCAGTAATTCTGTCAGCATCATTTAACAACATGGCTTTCACCTTTTCAAAAGTGATTTTCTCCTCTCCAACAGCATCTAACGCGGTAATGAGTGGCTTAAATTCATCCGGTAAACTCGCGAGCAAGGTCATAGCTAGTTCTCCGTCATCAATATTTGCACCCATTTCCTTTAGCTGGTCATGAAGGGACTTCACGTGATTTATGTGCTCTAGCATATTTCCACCATTTTGAAATTTACTTGAATAATACTTTTGGCGTAATCTTACAATCTGAGATATCGAAGTTCTAGGAAACTGACTCTTCAGGGCATCCCAAACCTCCTTTGCTGTGTTCGTGTTCCTTACATGAATTTGTTGATCAGTCTCTACAGCCAAACAAATATACGTCCAGGCCTTTTTCGAAGCAGACTTAAATTGTTGCTTTACCTGTTCAGACGCGTCTTCAGCGGGAACTTCAACAGAACCATCAGCATGCCCAAATAAATCTAGGCTCTCGAGATATAGGCGCATGTTAAATGTCCAGTCACGATAGTTTGCTCCATTTAGCTTCGGAATTTTAAAATCTGTCGTTAACGCCATTTTCGCCATTTTGAATGCGTTCAAGTTAATCCGTCTTCAAATAGATACATCACAATATTTTAATCGCTTCAGGCACATTGTGAAATGTCCTGGGCCCATAACCTGTTGATATTTATATTTATTGATCGGAAAATAATAAGTAAAGTTATATCATTTCTGTTGTACAATATGAATAGAATCACAGTCACATTTCGAAGTGAATAAAAGTGTCCAAGCACAATAACAATAACTGAGAACTTCATGTAATCCTAATTATAGTTCAACATTACATAATGACGTAATGCTTGAATGTCAACACCATTGTCAGATATTTTGGTTAACCCATTAAGCTGCAGAGCTTCCCCGTTGATGAGTAAAATTGTCTGGCGTTAGACAAGTTAAAAAAGTGGGGCGCATTGCGGCTCAGTAGTTGCATTTTTTGCAACTGCTCCTGGTGAGGTCCAATAAATGTATAAAATTTGCACTTGAAATTTCTGTCTACAAATAATCCCTTCAACAATTAGTTCTATCAAGTGAGATGCAGAGATATACCCAAAATCCTGATATTTACCCATACAACTTACATCAATGGCATCAGCTTAGTATTATATATTTTATAGTAGAGAGTGAGATACTGAAAAATACACAGTGAGATATTTCACATATCTTCACTAGTGAAGATATCGATCATGTGACTTTTTCCAATTTGCTTTTGTGCGTGAAATTTTGCAATTTTTTTACCCGGTGGCTTGAAGATATGACTTTTATCTTTGAGTGTAAAAAACAATATTTTACTCACTCGCTGCGCTCGTTTGTAAAATATTGTTTTCATCATTCAAAGATAATAGTTATATATTCATGCCGCCATGTAATATCCTCTCTCTATCTATATATATATATACAGTATATATATTTATATACTGTATATATATATATGAAGTTGTGTTAGTGCACCTCAACTGGCCTCATATAGACTCTATAGTCTTTACGAAAGCCAATTAACAATCTCATGTCAAAAGAACTAATCTTTTATTCTTTACAAATAGTCACAATTAGAAATAAAAAAATGGGAAAATTATTAAACAGCAGCGCTGTACGCCTTTAGTTCTAACAGCAGCCCTGGTAATCGAAGTCCAATCCGACTATGAAAATACTTTTCCGAGTGAATATTATATGGTGCCAAAATCCGATCATATTTGGATTGGTTTTGGATCGGATTTGCACATCTCTACTCTGTAGTTCTGTTGGGATTCGGACAAATGCGAGGAAAAATCAAGAACATTTTGGCAGATTTATCAGAAAATACATTAAAATCAGGTTATTTCATTACGATCCTCCATAAAAATTCGGGCAAACTTCCAACTGCCCCCAAAGAAAAGCATCAGCCCTGTGTGCCTATGCCTAATTTGAATTTATTAGCTTTGCCAAACACAATAAGCACAAGATTACAAGACAACATACATATAAAGTTACTAAAATAAAATTAAAAAGTACAATTATGAAAAAGTGGCAGGGACACCTCAACAGCGGGTACCCAATTACTGTGTACATTAACTGCTCCTGGTTAAGTGTAATAAATGTATAAAACCTGAAATCCACATTTTTCCTTTTTCGAGTTTACTGTACTCTGAATTATGTTTGTATTTCAGGTCACCGTCTGCACTAGGCTAAATAAATGGTTTAAATATGCCTCAGAAGAAAGATAAAAAGAAAGGGAGGAAGAGAGACAGTGATGACTGGTATTATTTTTAATTATATTGACGAACAATGCAAAACATTGGAAATACAAATTTAGGTCGCAAATATTCTTGCCCCAATTTTACTTGTCATAGTAGTAAGTGAATCTTTGATGCATGGTTATATAATTTTGAAGTCTGCAAGTAGTGGAGAAATGCAAGCATTAGTATAGGTAATCATGCGATGGCGAGTACAATTAGGGATTAATAGTACGAGTGATGTTTGGAAATTTTGCCAAATTAATCCCTAATTGTACGAGCAACATCGCATGATTACTTGTTTATTATTAACATGACAAAATTGGATACGTACTTCTCAATGTCAGCATCATATTCTCTCGCCAAAGCCCAGTCCCGCCAGACTTTCAACCAAAATTTGGTGTTTTTGTTTGTATTTTCATTTAGTTCTTTTGTTAAAGCAAAATTTGGTGATTTTGTTCGTATTTTCATCTAGTTCCTCCACGGCAATTTCATTTCACGCTTGAGTTTAAAATACGTTTCCGCCATTTTGTTTGTTTTGGGAAAATCATTAATTGTACTGCAGTACAATTAATGAAATAATTGTACTCCTCTCAACTAGTCAGCATCCAGTAATTTTGTCATGCTAATAATAAAGTAAGTAAGTAAGTGGGGTGTGCAAATATCCTTACTTGCAGCTGAGAGCTAAACTGAATTACGAGGGATGCAGCTCAACCTGATCCAGTCGAAAACTTACAGTACCAAGGGTGGCTCTGGCAACCACCTTATAATGACTCATGTCTGATCACGGAGCACAGCTAGGGTGGATTGGAAGGGTCAGTCAGGGGGATAATCCCAACCCACCCTGTCAACATTCCCTGTGGGAGGAAACTGGAGTTCCTGGAGAACACCCACGACTTTCAGTAGAATGTTGACTTGTCGAACTCTTTTCACACAACTGTCATAATAGTCGGATGTGAGAGTCGAACCTACAATCTCAGAGGTGAAAGGTACTTGCTGTGATGATTATGCCTCCGAAGCCCCTGATGATTATGAAGGGGCTTAATATGCCCATTAATAAGCCAATACTTGTCTTGAATGTGTATATTCGTTCCAGTAATACTAATGAAGTAGTAATATTTCCAGGGAAGATGAAGTTGCAAATGAAATAGAACAAATGAAATTGAAAGATGCCGAAGATGATACAGGTGACAAGGTACATCACTCTGGCACTATTCTGGTTCAGTGGCGTTAGCCAGCCTGCTGATTTATGAAAAGTATACTGTGCTGTTATAAGACATGACATTAAGTGCAGAGTACTACATACAGACACTTCTCCGTTGCAAAACCATTTCAAACGCTTTGCCTCGTTACACTGTAATGCGATCTCCCATGATAAAATCTTCCTATTTTGTTTGAAACAAACATAAGATGTTCCCGCAATATTTGGGAAATTCTGCATCTTGCCAGAATCCAAAAATTATTATGTTTTACAGTACCAAATCACGCAGTGTTGTGTTTAAGTTGAGGCTTCGCTGTATTGGTAGTTACGAAATGCTATGATTTAAAATTAGCAGTGCACGAGTACATATTATCAGGATTTTAATATTTAAGAGGCAGTTTTTTTCATGTCGCGAATTAAGCCGAATTTGAAATAAAAATGTTCAAAACCGAAAATCTTTTTGGCGTACAGTACCTCTCAAAATTGCTTTGTTTTAGCTTTGTTCGCTAGTTTATGCAGGTACAGTGTAGCTACTACCTTTTTAAATGCATTTGCCAGTTGAGAAACATAAAATATCAATTATCAATGATGCTTTAAAACTGACGCTATATTTACAGCAATATAAGCAAAACTGACTGTATTTCTACAAAAAAAACGAAAACCGACCAAAAAACCCGAAAAAAACGAATGAACCGTTTTGTTTTTTTTTAAATACGTTTGAAAATCGAAACTGCGGTAAAAAAGACACAACACGCTACTCATGCAGTAGTCACGCAAGATATTAAACGTAAGGTTTTTGAAGACGTTATCAAATTTCAAACAAAATCTCTTTAGTTTCTCGTCTGTAAATGCCAAAACTTGATTCATTTGCAAAAACTCGTATAAGTATGGTTAGATTTTAGTAAAATACAAATTTTTCTTCGTTTTCCCCCGGGTTTTTTTTCGGGGTTTTTCCGGTTTTTCTCCAAAAGTAACATCGAGTATTTCGGTTTTCAAAAAACATTCAGGATTTTTTCGTTTTACCGAAAAACCGCCTCATCCTAACTGACTGAACTTCAAACATCATTTTATCTTTGGTGCTAAAATCTCTTTATTTTAACATTATTTTGCAGATAAAGCACTAAACATACTTTTTAATTTTAATTTCGAAAAATAAAAATTTTGAATGTACTGTAGTCCTAATCGCATGCAAGTGGTATATTATACTCGTTAGTTTTGAGCGCGTGATACGCAACATACAAAAAACTCCTCTTAATACAACTTTCTCTAGAATGAAGTTGGTAATGATAATGAGAAAAGCAAGAAGAAGAAAAAAGGTAAAAAAGGAAAAGGAGTTGTTGCTTCAGATGAAGAAGATGAAGCAAACGACAATGTTGGTTCAAAATCCAGTTTTGGATTGCTTGATGTGGAGGACATTGATGAAGACGGTGGAGAAGTTGAACAACAAAAGAAAGAAAGAAAGACAAAGAAAGGAAAACCGGAAAAGAAAACGAACCAAGAAGACCAAGATTTAGAAAATGAACCAAGCAATGATAATAATGTTGTTAGTACTACTGAAAACAGTGGCATTGTCGACACTGGGCAGGAAGTAAAGTTAAACTCTGATGATGAGGAGGATGAACTTAATTTCAAGAAAGAAAAAAGGAAGGGAAAGAAAAATAAAGCAAAGAATGAAGAAGACGAGGAGGGAGAGAAAGAAGAAGGAGAATTAAAAGTAAAAACAGCAGCACAAAAACGAGCAGAAAAGAAAGAACGAGAGAAGAAAAAGAAAGAAGCTCAGAAAAAGAAAACAAAAGAAACAAAAACTGAAAGAGTAACAACAGAGAAAGTTGAGGACTCTGAAAATTTAGAAGCATCTCATTTGAGTGAAAATCAGAAAACTGTAGGTTAGTACTGTAGTTTAATTTGATTGAAAAATAGAGTACAGAAACACTTGTCTGATTAGCACAGATTCTGTGTGTAAACAAATTTTCTCATCAAAAATATCGGTTGAATATCATTAGTCTTACTTGAGTATTTATAAACTGTAATTCTGTAATGAAGATACGGAGAAAACTTGGAAACGTTTATCAGGGATTTCTACAAGCATTTTAAAACGTCTACTGCCTTTCTTTTTCGGAAGAGGATTGAGTTTTAGCAAGGGAGCACTCTCTTATTCCCATCAAAAACCCCCACGCCTGAACGTTTTTTATTTTGTCTCTATGGGATAACATTTCCTGCATTCAGGCAGCAATTTTGAGGGGGGGGGGGACCGGATTTTAATGGCCTGTTGAAGAATATACAACGGTCAAGTACTTTCTTCCTATTACAGTTAATTATTCGCATTCGTCACAATTTCTGCACTGTGACAAATTTTGAGATTGTTTTAAATAACAGTCTTTGTTGAACAAATGTTTATTAGTCTTTTGTAACCATGTTAAACAAATTTTCGTGAAAGGTGTATATGCAAAGGGTTCAGGTAATTCATGTCGTACTTTTACCCTCTTGTTCACGTGTTAATAATAAACACTGGGTAAAATACTTATTGTTAGTTATTTTTTATAAGACACTCAGGAAAGTGAGAAACCTCAGAAAGTTGAGAAGACAGAGGAAGAATCAGGCGAAGGAACATCGGGAATGAAAGAAAATGAACAAGAGGAAGGAACATCAGAAGTGAAAGAAAATGAACAAGAAGAAGAAGGAGATGATAAAAAGAAAAAGAAGAAGAAGAAAAAGAAAGTAAAAGAAGAGGAAGCACCAAAGACAAAGAAGCCAGCCAGGGGGATGATCAAGCAGATGCAAGAAGCTCTTGAGAAAGCCAAACAGGAACAAGAAAGATTGAGGCAAGAAGAAGAAGCTAAAAAAAAGGAGCTTGAAGAAGCTGAAAATCTTCGTCTGGAGAAGGTATATTATTTTTTGCAACTTTTAGCAGTGTGTATGATTCAGATGCATGTGTATGATTAGGATTTCTTTTCTCCGGCAATTTACGCCCTTTCCTTTGTTCACTAACTTTTACGAGCCCGCAGGTAGTGAATTATACTTAACATAGAAGCAAGCAAATTAAACAAAGTTCCACCATATATACAGAACTACTACATATATAAAAAATAGCAGAAACAGTTCAGGGTGGTAGCTACAGTCAAAAATTCCACGTTAAACGCGGTTTTCCCAATTACCTTGAGGTCGCAATTTCCCAATTTGGGTCAGCCAAAAAATAGTTATAGAAATTCAATGATTTTTTTCACATCGAGTCATCGACAACTGATAATAGACCAGTACCGTATATGCCGTTGCCGTCAATACGTTGTTAATACGCCATTAAAAACATGTTTATAACTACATTTGCTCAAAATTACTCCCAAAATGCGGGAAATGCCATTTCAAAGACACAAAAATTTTAAAAATCGCGTGGCAAACCAAATGCCCCCAGACCCACAAAGAAATGCCCGGCTTCAGGCTAAAATAAATTTCCCAATTTCAGGTAAACGCGGTTTTTTTTACTTCTGGCTAACACCCTGCAGTTTACCAATATGATAACCAACGGTTGCCACTATCTACTTCTGGACAGTACTCAATGAAACTTGCCTATGTATATGAAGTTCCATTTGACTGTGTGTATATTCATTCATGTGCCTTTTAATTGTTGGGCTGCATTGGTTAAAGGAATCATGCCTAAAACCTCTATAGGGTCTACAGTATACGTTACGAAAAAAGTTGTTTAATGTTTGTATCACAATTAAGGACTGATTTAACGCTGAATTGACACATGTTTGTTGTTTTAGTTAAAGTAATAATTTTCCGAGCTATTGAACCAAAGATTTTCAACTTGTTACCTGAAAACAATTCTGGCATTTTGTTTAATTGTATGTTCAACTATTGCCGCCACCATGCAACATATTTAAAAATTAAAAATTGAATTTCTATATCTGTTCTTTTCAGGAACAACAGGAAAAAGAGCGCAAAGAAAGACAGAGACAAAAAGAAAAGGTGATTTAAGTTGAATCAAGAGAAGCATTTATATGTAATGAAAAGAATATTGCATGCGAATTGGGCTTCTGAATTGCCACCGTGATTTTTAGTACATGTGTAATACTTGAGTCACTCCGGGAAGAACAGGGACCGCGGAGCCCGTTTAAGAGTGGGGAGGGGGCAGGATAGCACGGGATCTATGCACGCTGGCAGGCTGGATTTTATCCGGTAATTATTCTTTATCCACCGACAAAGTGTGTGTGTGGGGGGGGGGAGTGGCGTCCCCTCCTGCTCCGCGGTCCCTGAAGAAATATAATATCTTAATATAACATATTAATCGAATGACATTTGACAGTAAAAAAGGTCATCTAGATGAACTGTCAAATGACATACGATTTTATAGCAGCAAAAAAAACAAAAGCAAACGAACTTCGGCTGATTATATCTCGTATCAGACAGCTTTGACAGTGAAACGTTGATCAGGTTGTTTACTGTTTAGATATGTTATATTTGTTCTCGGAATGACCCAAATATTACACATACCAAAAATTATATTCGCAGGGTTAGTGGCAGAATGTTTCTCATTTCATCGCAGCGACGTAGTTCTAGTCTGTTGTTTCACTAGAAAAGTGTGATTACGGTTGAAAAAAGTGTTTGTGGCATGCGGATGACCCGCTTTACAAAGTGCTGGTTTACACACAAAATTTCTTTGATCAAATGTGTATGTGACAGTGATTCAGTAACTAATATAATCGTATTATTTTATCAGGAACGAAAGCAAAGATTAAAACAAGAAGGGAAATTTCTGACTCCAGCTCAGAAGCAGAAGAAAGCTCAAGCTGAGGCACAATTACAGGCGATGCGTGCACAAGGTGCGTAATAGTTTGATATTGGACGTCTTTGCCTTGAGAGTTTGGCAAACTTGATCATAATTAGAACTTTCAACGTAAGACTATATATGTAACAACATGTGGTTAATATATTCTAATTATTAATTATTTCTAGGAATTGAAATTCCAAATCGTAGTGGTTCTGATGTAAAGAAGCCAGTTCGTTATGGTTACAAAAAGAAACAAAAACAATTTCAAGATAAGAGTGAAGATACAACTACAGATGTTCAATCTGAGCAAACAGGTAAAATAACTTAAACTGGTTATCATAATACTGGAGAAAACTGGGATATACCGAGCGAAGAGTTAACCCAACGGCTGGAATCTAGCCTAGACAACCCCCAAACATTGAAGGAATCGGTCGGTATAAAACGGTTATCTGTACACAAAAACGTAGTTTGTTGATAAACGGATGAAATTTAGTTAGCAAATTGGTCTTAAACTGTCATGTGTGCGTTTCAATTCCGTTCAGCATCCCGAAAGTACGCAGTTGAGTAGTAAACCAAACTTTCGGTACAGGACTCCTCTCGTTCTTGCTCTATTCTTTCCCCATCTTTCCCCTAGTGTACTTTCTGTCACTTGCCATGAATCTCCTTTCTTCAGCGTTATTTCAAATTCCACTTCGCCTGAAAATCTCGTATATTTTAAGTAGAGATGAATGCGGATGAGTCAGCACTCGACATGTCTGGTGCATGCAGTAATTCATGCCAAATGGTTTTAGATTAAAACAAGAAATTATAATGATCGAATGAATATATAATAATCTTTAATGAGGAAAGCTTTGTCACATATGACGTGATTTTCACAAAGGTCCTACACATAGGGAACATTATATATACAAATAATCATGCAATTATAAAAATCTAAAACTAGTTAAAAGTCAAAAGTCTAAAACTGTAAGTCACGATGTTCTAAGCAGGCTTTAGGTTAAAAGTTTAGAAAAAAGATTTCTCTTAAAAGACACTAGTGTTGGAGCATTCCTTGTATCACTGTCTAAATCATTCCAGTCTTTGATTGATTGATTGATAGTTAGTGCGTTGTTTCCCCCAATGAAAGCAACATATTGTGATTATTGCAGAATGTTTCGGATTGATAGGGACGCAACTATACCAGGCAACTACCATGCAGGTAGTCCTATATCAATCCGAAACTTTCTTATTATTGGCACTACCTGCACTGGCACAGACCATGCAAGATTATATTGTGACTATCTATACTGTTTGCAGACTCAGTGATCTCCCGTTCATGAAAAGTATAATTAAAGGCGGTTTTCCAGTCCTCGCACAAATGAACTGTTTAGCATTGTGGTTGGATGAAAGTTCTCATGCATCACTCGCAGCGAGCTGCGAGGAGCTTCGTGCGAGGACTGGAAATCCGCCTTAATGCACTTATGGTAATAGAAATGTGAAGTAAAGAAAAAACTACATCTACATTTAAAAAGTAATGACATGAGCCGATAAAACCGCGCTATCAAATGACTATTTATATTTTAAAAGCTCGTGTATGTATACCGTATATTTTAGAAGACATTGCAACAGAGGCAAAAGATGAGAACAAAGAAACAGCAGAAAACATTGAAGATAAGGTAAAGATAATTTATTTGTTATATATTGTTGTGTGTGACTGTGCTATCGAGCTTCGCTTGTTCGCCCTTTGGTGGTAAACTTCCCTGCGTTTCAGGCCGTGTATTTCCTGTGATTATTATTATCTTAAAACAAACATGTTGCCAGTGGCTAATGTCAATGTTAGTGCAAGTTTACAACAACAGGAAAGGCCGGAAGCTCAGTTGTTAAACAGTCCTGTAGGATCAGAAACGGTAATAACGGTATGGTATGGTTATGGTATTAGTATGGACGATTGCTATGGTATACTATAGTATAGTATGCTGTGGTTTGGTAGGTATGGTATGATATGGTATGGTATGGTATGGTATGGTATGGTATGGTATGGTATGGTATGGTAGGAGAAGATATTTGCTGTGTTGGTGCTCAGTTGGCAGAGCATTGGGCTAGTATTCCAAAGGTCGTAGGTTCGATTCCCACCATGGCCAGGCATATTTTTCAAGCCTGCCTGGTGCGGATATACACTCAGAGTAACATCACACAAGCATGAGAAGATATGTACTACATATTATTACTATACGTTACGAATGAAATAGGGCGGTACCATTTAATGGTAAGGCGAAGTGTTTTAAAAATCTGCCAAAATAGACCTCCTAGTGTAATTATTTACAAAATTTTCGGTCAGACCAGTACCAACCTTACAAATGTTGTATTTCATTTAACAATTTGACAGTCTTGACCGTGTCAGAGGAATGCGCACTGTGACATGTCATAATTCCATTGGTACATTATCTTATGTTTCAGGCTGTGGCGGGCGATGAAGAAGGTGATGTAAAAGATACTTGGGAGGATCAAGAAGAGAGCGATGGAGGTGATTCATTGTTTTATTAGGGACCGATCATTATTTAAGGCGGGGGCACCGAAGAGAAAAGGGTTGGGTAAACTAAATTTTGAGTAAGTAAAAGGTTGGGTAAATAAAAAACAAAACAACTCAAGGGTTGGGTAATAAAAAATTATTCTCATTTCCAAAGCATGACTCACTTAAATATTGGAGACTGAAAAGCAATGTCAACAGTCGACTTATGTCAATACAATATGTGAATCAATCAGAGTCACTTTCTTGATCATTTTCCGATTTGTTGGGAGACAAATGGTGTCTCCAAAGAAAGTACATGTGCAGACAACATGAAACTTTAGACTGCAGAAAATTGCACAATCCGTTATCAAACTCGTGTCACAGAAATGGTAAAGGACATGTGTGACAACTGAATGGTATCCTTTTGTAAAGGTTTTGGCCAGGGGTTGGTATTTATTTTTTAATTGATATCTGAGGTTGGGTAATCAAATTTTTGACTTTTTAATGGTTGGGTGAGTAAAATTTTTGCCAGGAAAAACATTTCTCTTCGGTGCCATCCCACCATAAATAATGACCGGTCCTTTACAGTACAATACCCATATAGAGATGTTTTATACATCCATGTAGATGTACTTTAAGTGGCTCGAGTAAGCAGGCAAGTGAAGTTACGTCAGTATGGCTTGCATGCAGTGGAAAAAAACTAAAATCATAATAGATGGTATACCATACAATTATAATACTGTTAAGTACAGCAAAAAGCTTAGTTGTTGATCTTTTGTTACAGATAATGCAACAACTGAAACAAAACAGGTTTGTTTTTATGTAATCTTTTGGTAAACATAAACGAAGTAAGATTGATAACTTGATCACCAATAAAAGGTTCAGAGGTATTATGATTTCTTGAATGACACGAACATTTTGGAAAAAATATAATTTCTGATTTTATTAGGAAGCTAGAGCTGAAGAGGTTGGCGAAGATGAAGAGGAGGAAACAAGTGGAGATGAAAGTGGAGAAGAAAGTGAATCTGATGAAGAAACAGAAAGTGAAACTGACGATGAATCAGAAGAAGATGAATCATTGTCTAAAGAGGAAAGAGAATTTCTGCGAGCTGAAGCCAGAATAAAGGTATTACATGTAATTTACTTGCATATTTGCTTGCATATTGCACCTCGGCAATTTTCTCTTCCTGGCGGATGTGATTGGATGAGTGTCACGCGAAAGACTTAGAAATATCAGGGAAGTATATTCTTCCGAAAAGGGATTTTATAAACTTTTGTGCGAGTTCACTTATTCACATCCGTCAGGAGGAGAAAGTCCCCGACAAAATCAGTTGAAAATCTCTAATGTGAACCAGGCTTTATTTTTGCAAATCGGTAAGCCCATACAGGTGTTTATCATAGAGCTAATGCTATAGGAAAACTTTAATTTTCTCAGAAACGAAGAGAAAAAGCTGAGGCAGGGCGATCAAAAGAGAAATTACGATCACCTGTGATATGTGTCATGGGTCATGTGGATACTGGAAAAACTAAAATATTAGATAAGGTTAGTTCCAATCAACTTTTTAATGATGTGTGTAGCAATACACTATATATATACGTACTATAAGTATGTCACGTGCACGGTCTTGTGTGTGGTGGAGAACAGCCCAGCCAGAGTACCCCCCTCAATTCGTTTGGGTCGGACTCCACCATTCCGGTCTCGGCCAGACCACGCTGACCAACGTTTATTCCCATTGCTTATTCTAGCGGAGAAAAAAGTAGAGCATTATGAAATACTATAGGTTAATACACTGAATATACTGAATACTGTATCTAAACTGTTAGACTGTGTATACTTTTAACGTGGACGTTGTGGCTTGATGTTTAGATTCGTCACTCCCATGTTCAAGATGGCGAAGCGGGAGGTATTACGCAACAGATTGGAGCAACTAACGTCCCCAGTGATGCTATTCGACAACAAACAAAAATGATTAAAGACGTATGTATAAAATAATTTTAAACAGACTCTACAAAATGTACTGTAGCGATTAATAGAGTGGTTCAAATTTAACTTCCACCACCTCTTCACTGACTTGGGACGCATCTGATTGGTTAATCGGATATATCAAACGCATCTGATTGGTTAATCGAATATATCAAACGCATCTGATTGGTTAATCGAATATACCAAACGCATCTGATTGGTTAGTGATCGCTTAATAGGAGTGGTAGCGGAAGTCAAATCTGAACCTTTCTAATACATTCTCGATTACGACATGGTTTGTGGCATTTGATAAACATGATAAATATAAATCCACCGTTTCAAAGCTCCATAATGGTAGTATACTGTATTTTGCTCTTCCGCGCGTATCAAATAACAAGAGTAAGGACTAAGAGTAAGGACTGAGGGCTACAAGTTTATTAGTGCTTTTGTACTATTACGTACTACCCTCTTGAAATAAAGACTCTAACTAACTAACTAACTTTCTAAAATAACTCGAAGAGCACTATTGTTTACTATAGCGAAAAGGACAAACACGTTGTTGACTCATTATAATCAATGGAAAGGTTCGGTTTTACAGGATGCTCCAGTTACTGTTCGGAGTACTCCGGATTTTCGGAACACTAAATAGAATCGAACCGAGCACGGTCACATGACTGTTCTGGCTTACTCAAAAGAAGGAGCAGCCAGAACAGTCATGTGACTGTTTTCAGTCCGATCCCAAAAATCCGGAGTATTCCGAACAGTAAATGGAGCCGCCTGCTGACTTCCGCCATACAATTAATGAATTCTTAATCAATCAAATGCATTTGATATTTAACAAATATAAAACATTTTCCGTGTTGATATACAGTTATGTCAACACGAGTGGAAATTGGGAAAACGAGAAATTGTGTGGAAACACGACGCCCGAAGGGCGGAGTGTTTTCACACAATTTCGAGTTTTCCCAACTTCCACGAGTGTTCACATAACTATATATCAGTACGGAAAAAATGTTTTATATTTGTTTTATAACATAGCAATGTCAAAAGCCCGAAGAATAAGAACAATTTCCGTGTTACAAGCGGCGGAAAATTTCCCATGTTGACATGGAGTTATATCAACACGGCTCTTAGCCAATCAGCGTTCAGAATTTACAAATGCTATATTATAAATATATATATATCTGTTTAACCAATCAGATGCGAACTAGTGAGAGGTCGCGGTAGCTATATAGTGGAAGTCAAATCTGAACCTCTCTAATGAAAAGTTGATGGACTAATAATCAACCTTTTTAACAGATTCTATCTTAAAGGTTCTCTCTTTTGCACCCGAACATGTGCAACAAGGGCTAAATTCAAGGTCTATGTATTATTGCTTGAGGACACTATTTCCTAAATTTTCTATTTATTTATTTTAAAATTTATATAGTTTGTTGACTACGACATGAAAATTCCCGCCTTGCTCATCATTGACACACCTGGTCATGAATCTTTCAGGTTTGTTGATTTGATTCTAAATGCATTTTTTATTATCATCTTCAAGGCGAATGTAACACCCTTAGAGCATGCAACAATTAATGATCAACATACGAACCAATGGGCGCTTTTCTTAGTCATAATACAGTATTTACTGTATTAATTGGATAACCCAGGAAGTACCGTACCCCATTATTTTTGTATTTATTATATTTTCTAAGTACTATTTAAAGCACGCGTAGGAGTGTTTTATCAGATATAAAACACGAGGCGCAGCCGAGCGTTTTATATCTGATAAAACACGACTACAAGTGTTTTGAATAGCTTCAAACACAACTACAGATGCCGTCTCATTAGTATTCTTTATATAAAGAATACGAATTAGGATGGACTTTTATAAAAAGAATACTAATGAAGATGAGTTCTATCAGGTATAAAGTCAATTCACGTGACATATATTATGATTGACATGATTTGCCAATAAGCTTATGAATTATTAATGAGTGTTTGAAGTCAGTTTAAATTAACTTATAAAGTTAAATGTTAAATCTGTTCAAACCACATGTTACAGTAAGTCTGTCCGAACCACCCATATATTTACAATTTTGAGGGAAAACCGATCCCTTTTCCAACCTCACCACGACGATGCTGCTATATATAGTTCTTGTTAAAATATTTTGTTTTAGCAACTTACGATCACGTGGCTCAACGTTATGTGATATGGCTATTCTTGTTGTTGACATCATGCATGGCTTAGAACCACAGACAATTGAGTCTATAAATTTACTGAGGAATAAGAAAACGCCTTTTGTCGTCGCCTTAAATAAGGTATTTCACATTATATGTAGAACATTTTACAACATGAATTACATATACAGTACAGCTTATTTGCTTATTTTTAACGATAATTCTTCAGTACACTAAAGTTTTGCAGAACTTAGAGTTTTCCTGATGGTCGGGCATGCAGATTGCAAATAGAACGTGATTGTATTCAATGAACTGTCAAAAGCCACACGCTAAATAATCACGACTACTAACAATCAACATTGAAAAAAATATATAACAAGGGACGTTAAGAATTTTTGTCACATTAACGATAATGTGCATCTAATATATGGTTCTGAGTCTTCCGACGTTGCTTATAATGTGTATTGGTTTATCCTTTCTTTGTATATGAGCAAAGTTGTATGTGATGTTGTCAGACACCGGCGATATAACTAATTTCATGTGTAAATTTTATATTGATTGGACCTAACCAGGAGCAGTTGCGAAAAATGCAACTAAGGCATTCTGGAGGGCTGCACCAGAATGGCCAGGTTCGATTCCTACTAGAGGGCCAGGTGCGATTCCTACTAGAGGGCCAGGTGCGATTCCTACTAGAGGGCCAGGTGTGATTCCTACTAGAGGGCCAGGTGCGATTCCTACTAGAGGGCCAGGTGCGATTCCTACTAGAGGGCCAGGTGCGATTCCTACTAGAGGGCCAGGTGCGATTCCTACTAGAGGGCCAGGTGCGATTCCTACTAGAGGGCCAGGTGCGATTCCTACTAGAGGACCAGGTGCGATTCCTGCTAGAGGGCCAGGTGCGATTCCTGCTAGAGGGCCAGGTTCGATTCCTACTAGAGGGCCAGGTGCGATTCCTACTAGAGGGCCAGGTGCGATTCCTACTAGAGGGCCAGGTGCGATTCCTCCAATCCACTAGAGGTTTCTCAGAAACGTTATGCCCTGTGACGTAGCCAGCGACTATAGTTTTCGCCTGAGATTTGTAGTGACTTTTCCGACACACAATGGAAAATCGAGCTGATGCCATAGTCACACTTGATAGAGAACTGAAGCTCATTAATTATGCGAAATATTACTTCCGCTCGCTCGAAGCTGAGCGATAAAATATAGGGGGGGGGGGGCGTCTTTGGTGGGATCGTTGAAAGAAGACGATATGCTGATAATTGGAGCGCACATTGTACAGATTACACCAAAACATCGTGGAACACTACACAATATCACTGCCAACTGAGATCATTCTGCCGCAACTGTAACCCTTGAGAACTTTCTGACGTTTGATAGTTACGTCAACCATTCACCTTTACCTTTACGGCTATGCAATATTCACGATTGTAGACAATACAAGACACACATAAACATATCTATAGCCTACAGGCAGCCCAGCGACCTGATCCATAGAGGATCTTGTTAACTTTTCGATGTTTTAGGTTGATCGTTTATATGAGTGGAAACGAGGTCCAAACTCTAGTATTGTCGATACATTAAAGAAACAGGGGAGGAGTACCAAACAAGAGTTTGAAGAAAGAATGAATAAAATTATTGGAGAATTTGCAGAAGAGGTTAGAATTTGCTTCCAGAGTTTTATTTCTTTTTAAAACATACCCAACCTCGTACCCAGGCTCTTTTCAAGCGTCAGGAAAGTTGCAAACAACTGATCAGTACGCATTCTCATCCCCAGAGCCATTTTCACTCTGTCACTCGCTGAAAATTAGGTTCTGGTTTAGACAACAAAATGGAGAGATCTGATTGAACTTCTCAGAGAACTGCTATTTCGCAGTTGAGTATTTTTCGCTAGGGAAACTTTTTCTATCAAAACATGTCAACACAAATACTTCGTTGGTGCTAAAGCGTCCCAATTCAAGAGTACGCGCTTTAGAAACTACTGCAAGTTTTCTTGCACTTCCGGTTCCGTGTATTCCAGGGTCTATGAAGGAACGAGGATGATCAGTACGCACGGCAGATTACAAGTTTTTTTTCCCGCCATTCAGAGATCGCTATTTTTGTGATCCAACCAGAAGCCGGAGCTCAAAACTCTGACCCCAGTTCAAACCATCATGCGATCAATCAAATCTCATTTACTTTCTATTTCCAGGGATTAAACGCGATATTATTTAATAAAAATGTTGATACCAAGACTTACATATCTCTGGTTCCTACATCAGCTCACACTGGGGACGGTATGGGTGATCTGATAGCATTAATTGTAAAACTTTGTCAAACTAAACTGGCACAAAGATTGTCATATTCAGAAGAACTACAGTGCACAGTACTTGAGGTTTGTCTGAACTGCAGTTTGCATAATATCTGCAATGAAATGAAATCATATATACATATTTCTTAGACAACGTTCACACTATACGCCGAATTGTTTGAAAACGTCACTTTTGTCGTAACAAGTTGAACAGGGTTTCTCAACTGAGCGGGATGAAAATGGAGCAGTTGGCAACTTCGCGTGAACAGCGGCATCGTCTTTATATTGTTCCACTTTAGCATTTTTTTATTATTTTTTACTTTAGCATTTTTTTATTATCTTTTTGTTATTTTTTATTTTTACATTTTTGCACCATTTGAGCTCGTTTTGCGAATCCTTATATCGAAATTGTAACGGTGTGCAGTGTGAACATTATTTCGCTCCAGCGTAGTGCGAACTTAAGCCTGGTTCACACGATGAAATAAGCATAAGCACAAGCAGCGGAACCTTTGATGTGCATAAACGTAAGCATAAGAAGAACGCAACATTTATTTGTTCTTCTTATGTTTACATCAAAGGTTCCGCATGCTTATGCTTATACTTATGCTTATGCTTATGCTTATTTCATCGTGTGAACCAGGCTTAGTCTTGAAATAAGAACTCCATTTTCTTGTAGGTGAAAGCTATAACCGGCTTAGGAACAACGATTGATGTAATTTTGACCAATGGTCGTTTAGCAGAATCTCAAACAATTGTATTAGGAGGTATACATGGTCCTATAATCACCCAGATACGAGCTCTACTCATGCCGCAACCGCTAAAGGAACTACGAGTAAAGAATCAATACAAAGAATTTAAAGAAATTGAAGCCGCCCAAGGTGTGAAAATAACAGGAAAGGAATTGGATAAAGCACTTGCAGGATCACCATTGTTTGTTGCTTATGAAGAAGATGAAATTGAAGTACTTAAGGTATATGCAATATTTACTTTACTTTACTTTACTTTAAAAGTGGCACTGTGATTTTAGCATCCGTCAATTATGCAAATCAGTTTCGAATCATCAACATAAACCCTGATCAGAAATCCTGCAAATCTTGTCACTTTACCGCACCATCCCGCGCGCGAGGACGCGATTCGTGCGACATTTTTAAAGGGAAATGGCAATATATTTTTTTATTTTCTCATTTGAAAGAACTTCTAAGGCTATATATATAATACTCGTTTCGGTAAAATCGGTAAAAGAAGTTAATATATAGTTTCAAAAGTTCTTTCAAATGAGAAAATAAAAATTTATATTGCCCTCTCCCTTTAAAATGTGCAATTTGTTAAATGGAAAATCTCGCGTGGAAATAGCAAACCTCGCGTGATGGTGTGGTAAAATGCCACGATTTTAGAGTGCCGAAGGCAACTAATCAGTATATTTTAATGTGTTTTTTTTTTTCAGAGAGACGTGAACGGAATTGTCCAACAGACGTTGAAATCAATCAAAGTTGCTGAAAAAGGTGTTTGTGTACAAGCCTCGACACTCGGTTCTCTTGAGGCTCTCTTGGAGTTCTTGAAAACGTCGAAAATACCGGTATGTACATTTGTTTACACTTTTGTTTTGACCAAATCCATCGATCTGATTGACTTATTTATTTGTCACCTGATGCTTTTATATTCACTAGTATATAAGCACATGTGTTGAGAACATTCGTATTCTTCAACAATTTAACAGAAATGAATGATATTTGGTGAGAAAATTGAACTTAAAGTTTATGTAAATCAGCATGATTTTAGATAGGTAATAGCATGCTTTCGAGTGCAAGTTGGATATAACATGCACGAGTGAGTTTTTCAAAATAGCACGAGTCCGAAGGACGAGTGCTATTTGAGGTCTTTGAAAAACTCGCGAGTGCATGTTTATCCAAATTTCACGAGAAACCATGCTATTACTTATTAATAATTTACATAAAAATGTTCGAGACAATTGTAGTTTCAGTAACTTACGCGTTTATAGCGAACATTCCACCGGCAAAGTTTTCCTGGCTTTGTTATATCACATTATACAACGCTAACAGCTTGAAAATTCCACTCAACTATGTAATTTTTGTTAGTCTTGTTTAAGGTAAATGCTTTTCCATTTAAAAATAAAGATAAAAGCCATATTTTCCACGCAAAGGCAACTTTTATTTTGTGTAGCGACTAGCGCGGCGCCATGTTCGTTTTGTTTTGAAGCAATCTGTGACCGTTACTTCTTTAAATTAAATTGCTTTAAACTGATTGGTTGATTTAATCATCACAATGTTTTTCCACCAATCAGATCAGTTTGTTACAGATTTTTGCACTGTGATTACAAAAAAATGCACTGTGATTACAGAAAATTGCACTGTGATCAAAGAAAATTGCGCTGTTGTTTGGGATTAACTGCACTGAAATCAACCAATCACAGTCGAGTAATATCTTTATGTATATTATTATATTAGATATACAAACTCCTTGTCTCCTTCACGTTCATGATTTCTTTTGTGTTTTCATCGTGAATTAGTAATCGAAATTTCACAAGTATACCGGGTGTTCGATTTAATAATATAGCAAAAAAAGGTAGAACAGCTATCACGATCAAATAAAATTTATCGTATCCAGAAATGGCTAACATAAATTTTGATATGTTACAGCAAGATTTTTATGCAATATTAACGTATATATCAATGTTTTAATCGAACAAGCATTTTTGAAAAATTTGCATAAAACCTATTAAACTAATTTCAGTACAGTTGCCATTCGTTCGTGATTATTAGATATTTCATTGAAGCCGACTTAATTTTCAAATTGTTTCCCATTAAATTTACAATTTTGCAACCTCGCAAGCCAGAATCTTTACAATTTTGTTGACATTTCTTAACTTTGGGATTAAAGCACATACAAATGACAATCGCCTATATTAAGAAACATAAGACAACGCGCGTCGTGAAACCTTCGCATTAACAAACTATCGAAAACAAAACTCTTTGGTGACATGCAGAATGTTTCTTGCCAGGCAATGTACTTTATGACAAGCTTTTCAGTTGATGAAATATTGAAACAAATACGCTGTATTTGCATGACCACAACTAAAGCAATATGGCAAGTTAACCTTATCCATATGCAAATACCATATAGATATCTTATATACACTAGATAGTGCATCTAATTATTCTGCAATTCAAAAATTGAAGCCGTGATTGCAGACTCAGGATATTCCCATGAAATGAGAAGTTCGTATGTTTTCTATTTCTTAAACAGGGAACTTAAACATTAAGTCAAACCTATTCCGAATACATTTTTAAACTATTCAAATGATGAAATTAGTTATTGTTGTTTTTAAGCGTTTATTAGCGAGTGGGAACTACCAACATGGCCGCCATCTATTCAAATGGGGGTAACCGCTGGAATATTCTTAGCTTCAATTTTACTAAAAGAGATGCGCTATCTAGTGTATATAAGATATCTATGGCAGATACAAACTTAAATTAATAGGTCATTTTATGCAAATTTTTAGCATTGTCAAAAATGCTTGTTGGACTTAAAATCGTATTTGTTTACATAATAAATCATGTTCATTTTCATTTTCATACTCGGCTTGGACAACGTTTATTTTTTGGCCAATGAACTCATTTAAAACACTCGCAGTTTGTGCTTTATCAAAGCACTCCTGATTGTGTTTTAAATAGTACCTATATATACAGTGTATAGTCTGTATCAGGGTTTATGTACGGTATGGGAGATACGAATTTTTGCAAGATAGTGTATATACTGTATATGACATGTATATATAATTATTTTTAGTATTGTAGTGTGAGTGTTGGTCCCGTTCATAAGAAAGATGTTATGAAAGCTTCAGTGATGTTGGAGCATGACAACCAGTAAGTATATTATGTCAACGTTTGTTACATATTAACAAATAATCTAAATATTTATAATCTGGAATATCGAATACTTCAAAAAGATTCGAACATTACGGCTGCAAACTTAATACTTTGTTTGAAATTTGCGCGCTTTTTAAGGTGGTTTCTTGCTGAGGGAGTTTAAATTAAGGTTCAAAATTAACGATTTAGCTTTAACATTTTCAAGATACCGCCCACCTAGGGGGTCGTAGAGCGGCTCTCGGATGACATTTTGAAATTTGGACTTCTGGCATTTCCAGCCATTTTGGAGAGTTGTTTTGGAGATTTCGTCATATTATTCAAAACATTTAACGAAGGAAAGAAGGAAATAACCTGGAGAAACAACCGGGGAAATTTGCCGGGTTCCAGCTTCATTGGGAATCCTGCGAGTGAGCGCAGGAAACGAGTGTGTTTAGCAATCCTTCACAACGAGTAAAGAATAAAAGTCGGGACCTTTAGCATGTAGAACGGCAACACGATGACGACGATCAAAACTTTCTTTTATACAACTCAGAGGTGTGGGGTGCTTATATCAGAAATCACTTCAACAATTTGGGATAACTCTCCGACTGAAAAAACACACTTGAGATTTTGCAAACTATACCTTGGCGTTGGGAGGAAAACAACAAATATTGCTTGCAGAGGTGAACTAGGAAAGTTTCCACTGATAATCAATATATATAGGCGACATTCAAATACATTACTCATCTAAACTCACTACCTGAAGAAACAATTGGCAAACAAGCTTTCCTTATCTCAAAAGATTTATACTCCAAAAGAATTTACCTCGTTTTACGGAAATATTATGGCTATTCTAAAATCCTATAAATGCAACACACCAATAACAGACCTGGAATCAATCACAATTCAAACACTAAGCTTTATCGATGACAATTACATAAAGCAAAAATATATTACTTTTTGGAAACACAAACTCGAAAATTCCTCCAAACCAAAGTTTTACAATACATTCAAAACAGACTAGAAAAATATTTTTTAACAATAAATAATCCACCCGACTAGGAAAATACTCACAAGATTTCGAGTGAGCAACCACAATTTAATGATAGAGTTTGGTCGCTTAAAAAAAAACACCAAGGGAAGAACGACTCGTGTGTAAAATCTGCCAGTCAGGGGAAGTGGAAGATGAACACTACTTTGCCAATTCGTGTGAAGCCTACATCAACCAAAAAGAAACTTTTACACCTGTAACCACTCTTAGAAACAAATTCACCACTGTCACAGAACAGTGTCACAGACATAATTAGTAGATATGATGAAATCTTATTATTCGAAATATATTTCCTCCTGTTTTATGGAAAGAAATAGATACCTTGAAATTGGGATGGCTGTCACCTAATTAAAGTACTATTTCTCTAATCTGAGAAAGTTGAATGAAAACTTTTCCTATATCTTGTATAAATAGATCTTCTTATTTGTTATTTGGATTGACTATAGTTTCTGTAATGTATGTAGTTCTTACCACTTGTAGAAACGGTCTTAAGCCGATTTTCCACTAGGCGGAATTTTGCACGCAAGAGCGGAATTTTTCTTTGTCTTGTGATTTCTCGGGTGGAACTAATTAGAAAAGACTAAGAAAAATTCCGCTCCGCGCGCAAAATTCCGCCTAATAGAAAACCGGCTTTAAGGGGAATAACCAAATGGAAAAAAATGAGAACATAATGTCCGGAAAAGTTTCCCTCCCTCTCCCCAGTTGGAGGCGGCAGTGTGCTTGCGAAAAGAACTCCTCGTTCAAATGTATATTGTGTATGTAATTATGTGATTTTCCTTTCAGGTTTGCCGTGATTCTTGCATTTGACGTGAAAGTTGAACGTGATGGTCAGGAGCTTGCTGATAGTCTTGGTGTGAAAATATTCACAGCTGACATTATTTATCATCTTTTTGATAAGTTTATGAATTATAGAGAGGTATGTTTTATTTCTTCGTGACTTGATCCACGGGAAGAGGGAGATAATGATTAGTGCGAAGTTAACCAATCACAATCGCGTATTTTAAGTTAGGTACTATTTAACTGTAAATCATGCAGAAGGCCCATCTACACCATACGACTAGTCGTCCTGCCGTATGTACTCGAACAAAAACATGTAAAGATGTCACATTTCTTATATATCTAAAATGATACAACTGACCGCCGTCGCCTTACCCCTGTTCCCCTTAATCGTCACCTGACATATCTTCTCCAAAACTAAGTATTTCCTTCTCCTCTGTTTTCTCAACCCCGTTTCGACTTCCTTCCCGTTCCTATTCCGATATGTTATCACTATTCAGCGCTATCCTCTTCACTTCTTCTATTTGTACTGATATCCACCTTTCTGTTTTATATGCTTCACTTGATCTGCTAGTCTCTGTTCTAATACTCTAGACATGCCTTAAATATTACAAATTTCTGACATTCTCTTCTACAGCCTCTTATTTCTGACTGGCAGCCATTCTTATAAAAATATTCATAAACAACTCTTCCAAGCTCCATACCTTCCTCTGTCTAGGTATTTCTTCCCAGAATTTCTAGATTTTTTTTATCCTATGATTTTCCAGCTTTGGTGATTGGGAAACAATATTTTAGAACAAGTTGAAGAATATCCAAAGCTTGGCATAAATATTCCTTTTACTGTTTCAAGACAAACACTTTGCAGGAACGGGCAAGGTTCAAGTATTCATGTAACCTGAGTATCAGGCTCTATTTTACAAATAGAGCCTGACACAAAACTTAACCTGATCGCTTTCCACCCACAGCAAAGTTTATATTTAGTATCCAATCAAAATGTCGCAGGAGAAATTTAAATTTCACACAACGTCAACATTACAACAATCTAATTTTAGCATAGGCGGCCGACTAAACGGCTGAATTTAAATTAAAACTGCAATGAACTTATAAAATTAACAAAAATAATCACAAATTAGCGAAATATATTGCAAATGTAGCTTATATTAAATTCGTATTTAAGTTTCAGTGACTACAATGAGCTTTACATGGCGCTTATACCGTATTTATCAACAAACTGACGTATAATTATAAAGTATGTATACTTTATAACTATACGTGAGTTAGTCGATAGTGCAACCTGATGGCGATTTAATATATTAAGCTACATTTGCAATATATTTCGCTAATTTGCGATTATTTTCTAATTTTACTGCAGTTTTAATTTAAATTCAGCCGTTTAGTGGGCCGGCTATAATTGTAGTTGTGATCGTTATAAAATATATCAACAACAATAGTATAATCTAATTAGCACCAGCCAATCAAATGACAGATTTAAAAAATCGTTTGTCTAATCGGCCAATCAGACGAAAAAGCCAGAATCTGGCTTTTTACATGCGCCGCGGTAAAGAATTGTATCAGGCCCTCCTTCATTCGCCGCCGCCAATTAATCCTGGCGAATGAAGACATAAGGGCCTGATACTCAGGTTAGTATTCATGCATTTCATGGCGTCTATTTTAATTTTGATAGGAATTAAAACAGAAGAGACGTGATGAATTCAAGCATATTGCAATATTCCCATGTAAACTACGAGTTCTCACAGAACATATCTTCAATACTCGAGATCCCATTGTTCTTGGCGTTGCTGTTGAAGCTGGAATTGTCAAAGAAGGAACTCCGATATGTGTACCTAGTAAAGAGGTAGGATGCATCTTTATTTGGGGCAGTATAAGCTTTCTAGCGCAAAATAATCCCCAGGGCGGATCCTTTATTCCGGCCGGTAGAGATTTTGTACTGTACTGTACTGTACTGTACTGTACTGTACTGTACTCAGGGCCGCAGAGAGGGGGGGGGGGCAAATTGCCCCGGGCCCCGAGTTGCTGGGGGCCCCTGAGAAATTTTTGTTGGGCCCCAGCCTTTTTTGTGTGTTAAATATTTCCGCGCAAAGGACAAGATATCTGTTCTCTTGGGCTAAGTACCGAATTTTGGCATAAAAAATGAGATAAAGTCCCTCGAAAGCAGTTGCAACGTACTCGTCCGGAAAAATTTTGTACTCCGGAAAAATTTTTTACCCCTAAAATGGTTACCCACTGACCGAAAATTTTTTGGCGACGGGGGGGGAGGTTGTTCTCCGGAAAAATATTTTTCCGGGAAAAATTTTTTAGATAGGGGCCCCTAAAAAAAATTTGCCCCGGGCCCCCGCCAACCTCTCGGCGGCCCTGACTGTACTGTACTGGTATTGTAAGATAGGGGCCCCTAAAAAAAATTTGCCCCGGGCCCCCGCCAACCTCTCGGCGGCCCTGACTGTACTGTATTGTATTGTACTGGTATTGTATTGTATTGTATTGTATTGTATTGTATTGTATTGTATTGTATTTTATGTGTAACCGGAGAAGTATATCATTTTGATATTTTCATAATACACCCCCAAATTGACAGATATTTTGCATTTGGAGAGTGAGCTGGCCTACTCTGTAATACGTGACCTACTCTGGTCTACTCGCCATTACACCCAAACTACAGGTCATGCATTTTGTGTCACGCATTTAGCAGACGTCATGTTCAAGATATATCGAAACCTTCCTTGGTTCGGCAGAAATTGGGTAACATACAAAATTTTGTCAATCTAACAGTAAAAATGAAGATATTCCAGTGGTCTGTGGGAACTGTCTGCGTTTCCTCGCCTTATTCCTCTGCAATGCTCGGTGCACTCAGATCGGTGGGTGTGCTGAATTGAAAAACTATAAACAAAGACACATATTTTTTTATTTTCGCAGCAAAATTATGCCTTTCACATATGATCTCTTTCACAGACCCGCCAAGGAAGTAGGGCAGTTTTGGGCATAAGGTTGAGCAAACATCTGCTCATATTTTTCATAACCCTTCATTGGCCTTATTTTTCATAACCATTCATTTACTGGCACCATAATATATGGCATATCATGCTGTTATACCGTACTATTATACCATATACTATTATACCATATACTAAAACTGTCTGTACCAGTGTAGGTAGTACCTGAATGTAGAAATGCTGTGCTGAGTGGTTATATTACTACCTTAAAAAAAAGCAGAAACTCGACGTTTCGAGCGAAGGCCCTTCGTCAAGAGTTAGTAGCCCGTAAGGTAGTAATATAACCACTCAGCACAGCATATTATACCATATACTATTATACCATATACTATTATACCATATAGTTAGTAGCCCGTAAGGTAGTAATATAACCACTCAGCACAGCATATTATACCATATAATATTATACCATATACTATTATACCATATACTATTATACCATATACTATTATACCATATACTATTATACCATATACTATTATACCATATACTATACTATTATACCATATACTGTTATACCATATACAGTTATACCATATACAATTATACCATTATTGTGTTGTAGTTTGTTGACATCGGTATTGTGATTGTGTTGTAGTTTGTTGACATCGGTATTGTGACAGGAATTGAGACGAACCATAAACCTGCGGAGAAAGCAACAAAAGGAATGGAGGTCTGCGTAAAAATTGAACCAATCCCCGGAGAAGCACCCAAAATGTATGGCCGTCATTTTGATGAAACAGATCTACTTATTAGTAAGGTGAGTCTCACTCATTCGCGAAGTACATGTTGATAAGGCAATGCTAAGCCCAACAGTTGAACTAATCTTTAATTTACCGGTAATTCGATACAATAGGTCAGCGGTCAGCCCATATGAGTGTAGCAGGGCCATCAGAAAGTAATTTTTCAGCTTTGGTAAAAATGCCGGAGACATGTGAAATTATAAAACTGGACCCCACAATATAATTTTTTTGAAATTGATAAATACCGATCTGGGTTATTGCAATCAATGACCAATTCTACAAAGCTTGAAAAAATCACTATCCGAATGTATGCGCCATCGACCCCTGCACACTTTAATTTAACATTACATACGCCATTTTTTTCATCAAACATGAAGCGCACTTTTTCAATCAGTAATCGCTTTTACTTCATATATACCGGACAAATAATATGCATTTGTAATTTTTGTTATTTAATTCGAGAAAAATGGTTACACTCACACATATCGGTCCTATAACTTTGTATCGCTATGTACAAACATTTACTACACAGAAACTCAGTATTAGCTGCAGGTATAAGGAAGTTTGTATGTTATTGATTTGCTATTATATAAATTAATTAAACGTGTTCTAAACGAAGTTAGTATAATTTCAGTATATTGAAAAATGGCCTTTGAGCATTCTGATTGGTTCCCTCAGCAGTAACTCTGAGGCAATAGTTACTGCTCAGACTCTTACATAAAGCATAACATCTTTTTATCTATATTAAGTTGGTTGTTACAATATTACTGAAAAACTGCTTTATTTTCTTTAAAAAGCCACTTTTGTCCTGCATTTTTGAAACCAAGGGCTGAACCCCATGATAGATCGGAATTTTTTAAAGGACAAGGACAAGGTAGATTCATTCAGCGATAAAGAGCCCAAGCAATTCATAAAGTCGCTGTGATGAAATATTTCCAATCTTTTCCACAGATATCCCGAGAGTCAATTGATGCTGTTAAAGAATATTTCAGAGATGATCTCCAGAAAAGCGACTGGCAATTAATGATTGAACTGAAAAAACTCTTTAGAATTATTTAGATGGATGTTAGTAAAAAACTGCGTAATTTCTGTTCACAATTTCATGGAGGATTTTGCTATTTCTTTTTTCACATTGACACGTTTGTACACATATTCACAAGGGTGTTTTGAGTGAAAGCAAAAATACGTCTGCCTCTACTCCATATTATACAGAAATTATAAATACAGTACTTTAAGATATACTAGATTTCAAGATAAAAATATATTTATATAGCGGACTTCAATGCATTCATGCCTGATTCACACTCCATGATGTTGTGTACGCTAGATTGATGACATCATGATACGTCGAATTATGACCATCACGTGAACAGCACTGCTATCCGAAGTTATATAAGGAAGCAAATTTTAACGAGTTATAGTTTTCGTTTATTTTATTTTAATAACATAGTGCATGGATGAGAAACGTAAATATTGTAAACAATGTTTTGAAAGAAATATAAAAAATTCTCCTTTATGTTTTGTCCCTTATTTAGACTTTATTGTCTAGCAATGTAAAGCAATGTTCAAATACCTTTTTATGATAAAATCGAATACACGGACCCCGATCATTCAGATTAACTTTTATCATTCATAGACCTGGAGCGAGGGGGATTCGGTGAAATATTACCCAAAGTGATGATATTTCCCGAGGGGCTTTGCCCCGAAAATTAAAAGCCTCCAAGTTGAGAATATAAAACTTGCCTCATACCTTCGTGAATATGTTTTTAACGCGAGTATTTGTCACTTTTATTATTATATAATTCTCCCCCCTCCCCCACTCAAAGTCCCGAATCCCCCCCCAATCTGAAAATAGCTAAATTCTAGGGAGGGGCATTTCCCCTCAAAATGGGAGAATGAATCTATTGAATATCCATTATTAATATTAAACTGGTAAGTGGTTACTAAAGGCATATAACCTTGAGCATAAAAATGGGTAATCACCTAGAGTTGCTCAGGTACAGTTGGTGAATTAACCCAGATATCATTTCTATCCCCTCACTTGAAAATAGGTGAGCGTATGAAATGACGTCTGGGTTTGTGACTGTAGGAGGGGGAATTCCCCCCCCCCCCCAATAAAAAACCTGAACAATTACCGGTTGTACGAAGGCCGGACAGCGCTATCCACGAGATGTAAATTTTTTAAAATTTCTAAAAATGCCTGAATGTTGTGAAAATACAGATGTGGACATTGCATTAATAAAAAGAAACTTCATTTTATAAGTACTCAAGTTTAATGTTTGCTTGACACATCTATATTACATGTTCACGTGAAATTATCCCAAGAATCTTTTATCTGTAGGTCAGCTGTAGAACTCGTCACTTGATCTTTACTTTCACTTTGTCGCAAATTACTTTTGGTAAAAGGCAGCCATCTCAAGCTCTCACTACTTTCCACTCCTAATGAATACAGGATACGTTGCAAAATTTGGGAGATTGCCGGTACACCTGTGCCGAAGAGAAGTAGTATGCCAAATATTCCCAAGACAAAAGCTAAAACGACACAAGTAGGCATAGAAAATATTGTAAATATTCCTCCAAGCACGACAAGGGTTGTCGCTATAACAGCTATAGCAATCGGTATCCAAAATGGAGCAAGAAAGACTGCAAGTGCCAGTAATAACAGTGTAAAAACTTGGTTTAAATTCTGCATCGTTTCCCTTGGTCGACTCCACGGTTATCTATAATGTTAATAGTGTAGAAAATGATTCATCGTACATCCGGATCACTTAAGATAAAAGTCGCCAGTGTCCTAAATAATTCAAACCCGATCAGGGGCTGCATTAGAGAGGTTCAGATTTGACTTGCACTACTTCCGCAACTGATTGGTTAATCGGATAGAATACATGCATCTGATTTGTTATTGGTAACGTAACAGTAGTGGAAGTCAGATTACGACGACAGGTAGAAATGAGGGGACCAGTTTCTAAACATGCAATTTTACTGTGAAAGTTTCGTTGAAGATATTCAAAGTAAAAACAGGGACAGATTGTCATGAAATGTTGCATTTTGTGTCTTAATACATGGTTAATGGCTCAGTATTTACGCTTAATATTTGGCTCATCTATCCCAGCCAAAACCAAACGAAATTTCATGTAAAGTTCCTTAAAATAATGGAAAATTTACCCGTACACGAATAATCATTAGAGAGTTTAAGTTTCGCGGCAAACGGCAAAGGCCAGGCAAAGAAAAATTTTACGCGGTATCAGGCAATAAAGAGTAAATGAACTTGCTAGCTGTTTTAAAACTGAAATACATAATTATTCTTTCAACGCAAGAAAAAATATGAAACGAAAACGTTCAACGAAAATTTTGCCAAGAAATTTCTTATCTGCCGTTTGCCGTTCCTGGAAACGTGAAGCTTAAACTCCCTATTGAATACATATGCCAAACACCATAATTGCATTAAAAATTGCATTCTTGGGTCAGTAAAGTGTAAAGTACCCCTTTAATTAAATAGTTCAATGATGGCAACCTTACCTGAATTCACTGAGACGAACAATACTACAATATTTCAATTTTTGAGCAATCTTTACTGGAGACGTCTTTTGAAAGAAATGCGCAATTAACTAATGAATTATGACGCATATAATGCAAATTATTAGCTAATTAGATGAAGCCATTATTACGTAAATGAAGTGCTGCTCGGTTAATTGGATTTAAATCGCAATTTAAAATAATCATCTAACGATGAAATAACTATGACAGAAATATCTATGATAAACCTAAATATCATAGATTCATTCATAAGGAAAACACAAAGGAAATATCGAGACCGAGACACACCGGACACGATTCGACAACGCGGCGCGATTTTTCAGTTTTTGAAAGTTGATAAAATAGCCAATGAAAGGAGATTTTAAAAGATATATAGACCAAATAACTCAAAATGTTATAGCGCTTCTAAATATTTGAAAAACCAGGATCGAAGTTATCGGACAGTGAAAATCGAAAAACTTTAATATGAAGGCAATGTAAACATATTTACAGTAGTCAGTAAAAACTATTATATAATACCTTAATAAATTCTAATCGTTTAATTGGCTGTTTATGGTCACGTGATATCGAATAGAAAATTCCATTTCCCAAGAGTTCCATTGCACTCTCCGCGAGTGCAATGGAATAAAACGTATAGTACAATTGCACTCTTTGTGTTTTCGATAAATCGCATCCCTCAAAATGCTTCTCATACGAATCTATTAGTCTATTTAAACTATTTTGGTATTATATAAAACAAATAATGAATGTTCCTTCGTGCAATGGTAAGAATATTTTCATTCGGTGAAAGATGGAATGTTCCATTCAACTCGGCTGTCGCCTCGTTGAATGGAACATTCCATCTTTCACCTCATGAAAATATTCTTACCATTGCACTCATAAACATTCATTATTTGTATATTATCTATGTTGTCTATTCAACAGTTATTTCACTAACTATTCCTGCAGTCTTTAAACGAGAAAAAAGTTTGTTTTTTTCACTTATATTAAATTGCAAAGTTTTCTTTGCATAGTAGTTACTGTCAAAGTTTTCAATATTATCAATAATATCCTGCAAGAGATGAGCTCTACCTACGACACTTCCTGGTGCGTCATACTCCACGTGCGTGAAATGCACGTGAAAATGATAGTAGCTTGGCTGGTAATGAACAAAAACACGGAGTTGTGATGGATGGACGTTGTAAGTCTTCAGAATTGCTTCCTAGAATGTCAATATACAGTATACACTCATTAGATTTCTATATATTTTATTTACTTATATTCGTTAATCAAGATGAACACCATTTCACGTGCACCTCCTCCCATCTCATCTACTGCATCTCAAGCAGTAGATGTGGCATGCTAATTGGAGAAAAAGACCTTTAAGGACAAAGTCTAATGAGCATCGATGTGCAGTCATTGGCAATGATGCTAACCAGCCCGTTGCCAGACATTTTAATACTGGCAATCACAGTGTTTCTGATGTGGAAATTCGAGCCCTTCGTCCCATTTCTGGTAGCAACGCGGTCCATTGAATATTTCTGGTAGCAACGATAGCCCCAAAAGACATGAAATGCGCCTCATTTCCAAACTTGGCACTGTCTACCTCTATGGCATTAATGAACGTTTTCCCTATGTTTAACTTTGTCTTTGCCTGTCAAAAGCAAACGTTGACAGTAATACTTTTCATTTTTACCTTATTCCATACTTGTTTCATATATTTTGTTGTATTTGCTGCAGTTTTCTGTATATTTGTATTTAATATAATCTATAATGTGATTTACGTTTTTGACTCATGGATGTTGCGAATCAACATCTGTGAGTCTTTGTGGTTACTTGAGTGTGGGGAATGGGAAATGACCAGCCTGCTTTGCGCGCACTGTTTGCCAGCGAATCGGGCCTTTCAGAACCGGAAATCGGGCTGGAGCACGCGTTCGTTCTTTTGATTTGGCACGGTGCTCGTTTGCAAAAACAACTGCAAACTGCTCTAATTGGTCCTGTCACTTTCATTTGATCTGATCCGCGAGTCGGCCTCAACGGCCTTTGATTGTTTAAACTTTGTTTTGCCTAATTCCGTCTGATTGGTTTATTTTTTGTCACGTGATCGTTTTTATATTCTTAGCATGAAAGCTCATGTAATTTTCCCGACCCCCGATAGTAACTCCAGACGAAGGGCCCTCGCTCGAAACGTCGAAATTCTCGTAAGGGCTTATATTTTTTCAGGTAGTTGCATCCCTACCAACGAAAGCTTGTTCAGAAAGAAACAAAATGTCTGTCAACGCATCTTATTTAAATGAGTTCTCCGAAAATATAAAACAATATATTAAAAAATATAAAAGTAGTCCTTTACCCTCGACACAGACCCTTGACCCCCACGTGACGCCATATGAAACCCGAGAATGGAAGTGGGACGACAATACAGTACGTTTGAAAATCCTGACATTTGATTGTTTCTTACCGTTCCTTGTTTGAGAATATTCTTAAGAAGTGGCAAGTGTGTGGCATTTAAATCTCGTAATGTTTTTATTCCATGTTTATAAGAAACTGCCATGACATAAAGATTATTCAGTTGTGTTTGTTCCCACTTGAGATCAGGCAAAAGAATAAAACCATGTTCAGGATGAGGATCTTCACACACTATACGATCTGCTTCCGCTTTCTTCTCCAAAATATTATACACCCACTAAATAGAAAATAACGTTAGATTTGCAAGGAAATATTTGGAGACATCGACCTTAATGAGGTCTGATCGACCTTAATGAGGTCTGATGATAAATATCAATGTCCAGCATAATCTAAAATTAGTTTCATATTAATCTAGCTGACACACCAGAGTACAACAAAAAATTCCTTGTCTCGCGCAGGATTCGAAAATATTTCGTGCACCGGATAAGAATCGCTACCAACCCTGTATACTCATGCAATAGCCCAATGGGGAGAATCAAGAATGGCATTCGTGAAACCTGAAGATGTGAGTTCACAACCTGCTCGAGACAATGAATTTCTCATTGTATTCTCAGACTGCAGTGCCAGAATAATTATATCAAACTAGTTTTGAACAATATGGCCAAATATTCTATTATATAACTCTACGGACATTATGCTTGAATTATACGGCATTGATAGTAAGTTATCATTAGATTATGATTCTCGCCTGGTTCATCCCTCGCAACTACCTTGACATGGGACAAACTGTCAAACAAGGGAGGGCATTGTGAAATATATTTATTTGGGAGAACGATTTTTTCCCTTTGAACAGCGCTTTGCTGAAATCCCAAATCGTCTGCAACTTAATCTGGCACAATGCAACTTAATCGGTTAAATTTTTTCTGTGTTGGTGTAATGTACTCAGGTGAATATGATGCTTGCGATGTTACCCTGAGTGTATATCCACACCGGGCAAGCTTGAAAAATTTGCCTGACCACGGTGGGAATCGAACCTACGACCTTTGGAATACTAGCACATACTCGAACCGACCAGATTGCGTAGCTCAGTTAGCAGAGCACTGGGCTAGTATTCCAAAGGTCGTAGGTTCGATTCCCACCGTGGTCAGGAATATTTTTAATTGGATAAAGTTGCATTTACTTATTAATTTTCCCAAATTTGAAAAACACCCCACACTTGCTTTTGAACTGTAAGACATACAAGTTAACATGTTTCAATTTCGACTTACTGTGCAAGTTTTAACTTAACTTGCATATATTTTGAAACAATGCTATTGCCTTTGCAATTACAAACAGTAAACTTTGGCATATTTCACCTGTAAATGACCAGCCTGTTCCTCAATGAATGGAAGAGTGACCTTCTGATAAATGTCAGGTGTTTCAGTCACCAAGTATGTTCGTTGAGCTGAGTATTTATTGAGATGTTTTTCAGTAGCTGGATATATTAGTGTATTCTTCACAAAATTTATTTCTTCTGGGAATTTGCAAAGAAATTGTGAGTAAATATCATTATTGAATTGGAGCTCCATTTTAACATCAGAGGAGAGAATTGTGTCAACCATCTTATTTGAAAATGGAGTTTTCTCAAGAATAGATACTGCATCTTTATGTTCAACTTTATCTAAAACATAAAAATATCAAAACCTCTCATTATTTCATCATGACCAGCCAGCTCCATAATCGAGTATATGCCGAATGACTGAGGTTTTTGCTTCAGGTAATGTATAGAGCTCACTGGCCATGACTAATACACCAATGCATAAGCATACAAGGCAGGGGCAGAGGAAAGCTACCCCCAGTGAAAATGAAGTTGGGCAAATCACAAAATGAAGTTGGGCAAATCACAAACATGAGTTGGGCAAACAGATGGGGGATATAGATTTTAAAACAAGCAATTGCAAGATAAACGTCGAAAATGCAAAAAAAATTATTGACAATATTAATTAAATTTTGGAAAGTTTGCATGGAAAATTTTTTGGATGAGTCGGACAAAGTGTAAAAAAGTCAGGCAAATTTCTTTCTTCCACCCTAAACTTTTCCCACCCTTACACCTATGCACTACTAATGACACAGTTGTAAGCTGCTGTTGGTGTTACAATGCATGCACATACTTTAATTTCAATATCATGTTCCTAAATGCTATTGGTGCTATAGGGTCAAACCTGACATTTTTTTCCAATTTGATAGGCATCCTTATGTCCAAACACATATAATTTAGCAAAATATTGGGGCTTTATTTAGGCTGCAACTCCCTGATAATATATGTAGAATAAGCAAAGGCCTGAGTAGTTCCATGAGAGCGATACTTTCAAAGCTTATTTTCAAAATGGTATTCAGGTGGCATTGTAGCCCTGGGGTGATGCCTTGTCTTGTGGGGAAGTCCATATTTCAGTTTATGCAGCAAAAGATGGAGGAGGGGGAGGCACTCCCCAACTCTGTGGTCCCTGGAAATGGATCTCCCTCTTTTTCCAAGTGAAAGGAAATGGGCAAATGGCCTGGGAACAGGATTGGTCACATCTAGTTGTATAAGTACCTGGGCAGAATGCACCTACAGTACAGACAAAGAAATTATCTCACTACCCTGTCCTAATATCCGGTTGCCAGGGTTTTTTTCCGGATTTTCTCCCGGGTCCATTTTTGTAGAGAAGATTGAGTTTAGCTGAACAGCTGGGGTGGCTGCAAACCCCCCCCCCTCTACCAGGGGGGGGGACTGACACCTGTACTCAATAAATGTAGTTGAGACGGAATGTGTTAAAGCAGGGCCACTAAGGGACACTATAAACGGGTCAAAGATGGCGAATGCATAGTTTTTCTTGTGTTGTGAGATGAATTCCAGCCATTTTTTTTTAATTGTCGGGTTTCCAACTGAAAACTAATTTCCACACGTCACGAATTTAACTCAAACAACTTTATTTTTACTGCACTGAAACTTTGGTGAGAAGATTGAGTTTCAAAACTCAATTCAAGATTGAGTTTTTGGGGCCGTTTAACGGCACTAAAAAATCCCTGAAAAAACCTCTGGGTTGCATCCATGTTTGGCAGAAAAATGTATTACATACTTTGCAAGTGCAGAATTAAAGTTTTGTTCCTAGCATCTTCCGCAAGAATTTTTACCAACTGGAAGTCATTCATTGCTTCATATTTCATTTTCTTACATTCTTCGTTCTCATTTTCTAAAACCAAATTGGCCTCCAACCTTCTTTTATTACATGAACTATTTATCTCGTCACTCCTACTATCCGCCATTTTGAAACCTTAATATCCGATCCGATAATGGAACGTTATATGCTATGGTTACACGAAGTATGAACGGTCTTATAGTCATAGATGGAAAACACAACGCTAAGTTGTCAGTAGATTGTTCGTTTTATGCATTTGCCTTGTGTTTGGTGGCAAATACATGGAATTTCGCATCATTTTCTCACTCCAGTACAGCATAAACAGCAATACATTTGAGGTTGACTCCCCCGTCAGATTCACTGCATAATGCCATAGTGAAACCCAAGAATTGGAACAACTGCGAAAGTGGAACTATACAGATGGAAAACAAGACGCTAAGTTGTCAGTAGATTGTTCGTTTTATGCATTTGCCTTGTGTTTGGTGGCAAATACATGGAATTTCGCATCATTATCTCACTCCAGTACAGCATAAACAGCAATACAT